>CM019042.1:11033080-11060258 GCA_009664405.1 Drosophila bifasciata
GTCACATAATGAACTTCCATTCTACAGTAGAAAATTTTGTATGCCCTCCTTCTACTCCTCTTCTTCGTATGCTGTCTGCTCGTCGTATGCCTCATCCAAGTCAAGATTTTCCATTATTTCCAAATGCCATTTTGGGCAATCAATTTGTGTAAGAACCAATAAACACAATCAAATGAAGACCATTTCAAAGGTAGCTTTAGTGTTTTGCCTGAGGAAAAATGAGTTCTATCGTTTTAATCAAATATTCTGTTCCTATATGTACGTCCGGACATCTGCACGGACAGAATTATTCATAAAATTTGTTCCCACACTCAAATTTATCAAGAACTAGAGCTACGGAATATTTATGCCAGGGAATAAAAAGTGAAAAGGGGATATAAGTTTGGAGATGAAATTCTTAGGGAGGCAATGATTACAGTGTATGAGGCTTATCAGAGTATCCCTTTCCAAATCCTTCTGACTTTGACTTCCCAAAAAACATTTAAATATGCCATTTACATATTTCTCCTGCCAGAATCCTTTATCACAAAACAAGTAAACAAATTCCAGTCTGCTGATTTGTCTGAAATCTAAATTAAAACATTTTTGTTTTGTTCACTTTTGTAAAAGAAATTCCCCAAAGGAAACTTACAAACAAATTGTTTCAAAACAAAATTATGCCCCGATTTATGATTGTTATTTTTGAATGTAATCGAGCGCCATGGCTCGCAATTGTCAGAGTGGGAATTGTCAGAATGTTAATCGTGCATACAAAATGGCTTTTGCATAATAATAATAAGGGAATATTCATACCATCAAGCCATACACCCAAAAAACGAAAATGATGTCATAATATGAGTACAAAAAGAGAAAAGGAGTCTACTCATAGGCACAGATGACTGTCTACATTTTTTGCTTTCATTACCAGCTTATTTGCCTAGTTGCTCACGTTTTTTCAAACAAATATCTATATATTATGTATATTTTTGTGTCTCTGCCAAACACATTCCATATTTATCAGCTCCAACTTGTGGAAAAGTATAATTTTCTCCCATTTCATACGGTTTGATTGCTCTGCTAATAAGTTGATTTTGAGCATGGCAATTGGCAAACATATTTCCCTGCCACCTTTTTGGTAAATTATTTTGTATTTGTTTTGCGGCGGCTTATTAAAATAAAATATTTGCTGTTGCATGCAAATATGCATTACAAATATGTTTTGGAAATTTTTGCAAATATTGGCAGAAGGAAGTTCATTTTGAATTATTTAAGTTTGTTTTATTCTGTTGTTTAAGATTTTTTTTGATTTATTTGTGGATTTAATTTAAAACTTTTTACGTAGAACAATCCGTATGTCCAGCTTTTTATATTGTGTCAACATAATTTAATTTGCCAGCACTACGCTCTGAAAATGCCAAGGAGGTACAACTGTGGGTGTGCACCTGTACCTAAATGTGGTTTTATATTCATATTCTCTGACTGCCCGGCTGTGCCTTTGACTGAGCCTTGAGCGATCATGAGAGGCACATGGCGCCTGCAACCCGTCAAATGGCACTTATTAAAACGTCAATTAGTCATTCACATTTTGTTTGCCCGTCTCGAGGGCGTACAGCCTCCTGTACTGCTCCAAAGGGAAACAAAATAACAGTGCGTGTGTACAGAGACGTTAACAGGTCTGTTAATTGGGTGAGCATAAACAGCGCTAATTGGCTGGCCCTCAGGCGTAGAAATAGCTTCCTAATTGCCCCGAATTCAACAGTTATCTCTATACAAGTTGTTCAACAGATGCCCAATGGTCAGGTTTGTTCTACACCAAAGGGGAAGTTTCAAAGTGAAAAACTCACCACAAAAGGCATTCCCTGAATACATGGGAATTGCAATCGTCGTGAGAGTGTCCCCAGCAACGTGGAACAAATAGTAGCCATGACAGCTGCCCACTTTTGCTGGCTATGCAAATATTCCATCGCGCACACCCACAGACATAGACAGTGGGCGAAAATCAAATAAAACACAATACGAGTACCAATTCTAACTCGAGGCAAAAGGACACGCATTTTGAAAACGAGTTGGTTGACTTTTTGGTTTTTGCTGAACCAAACAATTTTCAAATCGAATTCAGCGAAGTTTTTCGCACTTGCTTAGATTTTGCTTCCTCTCCATTTGTCTGCTGGCTGCAGGCGATTTTTGTGGTGTTGGCAATTGACTGGAAGGAAAACGCAAACAAAATTCAGCGATATAGGATGCACATTTCCACATGCAATGGATTGGAAAGTAAAAGAAAGTGGAATACGTTAAAAAGACGTGCGAAGAATTATTATTTCAATACAATATTGGTTGGTAGGTACACCTCAACTCTCAGTACAAGTTTCAGTACTGTATTGACATGTCGTGCAGCAATTTAGGAGCTTGATTAACCTCAGATAATAATGAGTCAACTTGGTATTAACCACTATACTTTAACCATCGTCGCTAATTACTCTTCACTGCTTGTAGTCAAAAACAAATCAACAGTTCACTACACATCATCAAAAAACTTTAACCCACCTGAAGTCATGCAAAAAAAACATAAAAATAAAATAGAAAAGCGAAACTCTGAAAGCCAAAATGTTGACAATAAAGGTACAAAACATACGTAGAGCAGGCCACAGACAGCAGACGGAACCACTCACTAACTCAACCACTAATGGAACCACATTGCACCACAACACAACAACAGATCTCTAAAAAAATAAAACGGACCAGCGAACAACTAACTAAAAGAATTCTGACCAACATGCAAATGAGGTCACATGGTGACACTGCCACAGCAAAGTGTTAGGGGAAATTTGTACACATTGCTGACACAGTCGAGACTGCAGGATACATTATATATATATATTTTAAGATCCTGTCTTTTAGGTATTACCTGAAGTTCATATTTATTTTAAACACATTTTTCTAGAAGCTGGTGGCACGTACTTGAAGCTCCAACAACATCCAAGACATAATGCATTCATGTTCAGTCGTTTATGTCTCCTTGTAGGAGCTCCTCGGTGATGTCATCTAGAAAGTTGAAATGACATACAGAATGTCTGTTGTTGAATGGAATTCCTGGGAACATTAGCGGGGGGTATCCTATCGAAACTTGCTTTTGGAAGATAGTCCTTTTTTCCATTCATGGCTGAATTCTATTTTAAAAACAATGCCAATGCTGCCATATGGTAAAAATCGGTTGAAGGCCTGCATTATTCTTGAGATTGGTCAGAGAAACCTCTGTTATATGAAATACCGATTTTTGGTTTGTGTATTATTGTTTTTTGGTAATAAGGATGGCAGGAGGAACTAAATTGATTGAAATGTGTCTCTTGTTGTAAGTTATCAATGGATAATTATCCTTACATCTTCGACACTCTATCTAACCAATTTCTCTATCTATTTCTTGCAAGCACCCAAGGTGTATCACATATAACATTTACATGTATTAACATGCTCTTGTCATTTAGGACACACCCATTTGCCGCTCAAGCACCTCAATAATTTCAAGGGGTATCGATTTTGCTTGAATGTAATCGTTCTCCAATTTATTTGGAAGTAATCGTTTTTCATTTTGCTTTTGACTCATTCAGATTTACGCGTAATTGCTGATTTAAAACCAAATTAAGTGAAATTCCAATTGACTGAGGCAAAAGACAGAAACGCTGTCAATCTGATATTATTCGTTTTCCGATATTTTCGTCCTTGAGTTCAATTTGACTGTGGGACATATTTTCTCCAATCAATATGGGATGAACAGAAGTGAAATAAAGCAAGTTGTATTGTGAATTAGTAACATGAGAGAGGAGAGAAAAGCGCAAGAAAACCTGGCAGTAATTTCTTGGCCCATTTCCCAAAGTCAAAGCCCTGAGTTAAACCACACACTGTGCACCCACACCCACTCTAGCATTCACAAAGGATGGAGTCTGCCTCAGCAGGTGTGTAATATTTTTCCCACAAGAGGGCATAAAGTAGGAATATACTGACCATACCAACAGTCACATACATTTCTGGCTATCAACATTCGCACTTGGCTCTGCGGGAGGAGCTGCGCGAGAGAAAGAGAGGAAATTATGTGAGAAAATTGTAGGTATTCCAGGTGTTCCCCTGCAGACCTGTTTTCCCTCTTTAATGTGGAAAGAGTGGGCGCAGATTGTGGAATTGCAATGGTTCGTATCATCGTAGCAGCCACCGGATGAATGTTAGTGGATATCTATAACATTTCTATGATTATGCAATGTATTTAAAAAGCAACCCCCAAATGAAATATGAAAATCAGAACAACAATATCGCTTATGCCAACATAAAATCCTTTGCCAACTATTAAAGTATTTGCCAAATCCTTGGCATACAAATGGTACGCATTGCGAATGTCTGGCAGTGAAATGGAAATCATCCTCAGATCCTTTAACGAACGAAAAAAAGCCAGCGACTGCAAGGCGGGACGAATAAGAATGTTGGCATTGTCTTACGGAACATATCTGTGGCTTCATGCTGCACAAAATATTATCCACATCTCACATGGCATCACCATGCTGTGTTAAGGGTTGACTATTAGCATATTCCCGCCATGCTGCTGCCACTTAATGTAACAGAAATGTGGCCAAGAGTGTGGCTGAAATCCCGGTTGCTTTCAAGCCATTGATTATGGGTGCTCCTACCAGATTTTGTTAGCGAAACACTCTACATACCTTGTATCCATCTGTGTATAAATATTTTCCCTCGCTGATGGTTTTCGTGAGTTGCGATTCCATGTCTGCGATTTTCGCTTGACGAATGAGCACGAGCACGAATGGAAGCGTATTGATCCCGGTTATATTTACCAATTTATTCATGTCAAAAACGTGAACAGAAACTACAAACTACTGTAGAAAACCCCATCACCATCTCCCATGAGATGAAGGTTCAGGATTTTTTTTGAATTTTTCCCATTCAGCATTTCCCATGCAGAGATTTTCATCTGTTTCTGGTTGAAGTTCTGTTTCTGTTCCGTTTTTGTTATGCTTTCATTACAATATTTCGTTCATGGAACCCAAGGTAGTGCGAGTCAGTATGCACATCCATTTGCCCCCATTCAAAGCACTCACTCATCCATAAGGGGAAAATACGAATAAAAAAATCCGAAACTCATTCCCATTCAGAACCAAATTCAAATTCACAAACTTCTGCTGCCTGTCTGTGCGTTTCCAATTAAAAATATATCTCAATCTCAGGCATTAAATGTGATTAATCAATCAAAGGATTCGACTCATCGTTTGATTGGGCGCTAATCAAATTCAGCTTTTTATTGGAAGCTCTGTCCTTTGTCCATCGTTACGAATTCCTTTGTTTTCTTCATTAGTTTTTCATGAATTTCGGTGCATGAATCACAAAGAATAAAATTAATTAGAATTCTGCTAATTAGGCAAAAGAATTGCTGCGCAATCGGCAACTAAACGCAAGATTTCGTATCCACTATTCAAAGCCCTCGAGATGTTAACAGTCAAATGATTACCAATTAAATATACAAATTGTCTTTTCTTCTTCCTGCTGCCGCTAAAAAGTGGAACCAAAAAAAGGCAGCGGCAAATCCCCTCGAAGATGTTGAGCCTGGTTAAATTTTTTCATTTATCGGCTCTTTATCCAATTTCTAATTAAGGACATCACTTTTCACATTAAAATTTAATTAGCGCTGTGATTTTGCCTTGAAGCGTCATTCCATAAACGGAAAGAAAAATGATTTGCGGCAGCTGCTTAAATTCACACCAAAGTCTTTGTCACTTTTACTTATAATTCCTTCAAAAAAATGGTTGAAAAAAATAATACAATTATGATTAGTTAAATTCTCTTTAGAAAGCTTTAAACTGATATTTCAGGCCAATTTCTAGTGGGAATCTGTGAGGAAAATATCCAGTTTTACTGCCAGCTTCCTTCAATTATCAGTCTCACCCATCTAATTCTACCAAACGTTGTGGAAGCAAAGTTCTAGAAGAACAGAAACCAAACTGTCTTCCCTCCCAAGAGTCCCTGAGTCCTCCATGAGTCTCCCGAACTCACTTTAGGTGGGTTTTTCGGGCAACTACGAAAGTGACCACAAGCCAAGTATACAGCAGATGCTTCATTATATTGATCCCATCTAAAGTCTCGCCACGAATCTCATTATAATTTAACAAATAAGCAGAGCACCGTGGAACTGAAAGCTGCTAAGCTAAAAGGATTAAATCCGTTAGGAAAAACAACCTGTAAATCGCGAGCAAACGAGCCATATAATAAATGCGGAAACATATGCTCCATCTAGGTGGAGATTACCCCCATCCCTCATATCCCTTGAAAGTGACACGTGAAGGTGGTTCACATAACAGGAACAGCAATCGCTGCCATCTAACGAGACATGCTGATTTTTGCGGCTTTAAGTTTCAGCTTTAAAGTTGATGGGACTAACGTCGGATGGCTATGGTTATCCAGCCTAGGACGCATACGAATACTCCTACTTAAACCCATAATCCTACTCGTACACCCACTAGCAGGCAGTGTTAATTTATGTAAACAACCAGCGTGATGGGAGTGAATCAACGCGTCTGAGACTAAAACTCTACTAATGTCAGTGGCAACAGCTAGCTTAAGGCACCCAAAGGCGTCCACAGTCGAAGGGCCAGCGGGCGAAATGGCAACAACTTTGACATTTAATGTATTAACTTTTTACATTAATGCCAGTGGCGGTGGCTGGAGTGGCGGAATCGCATAAAAGTACTAGTCGGACTATGAACTAGGCGGGCACTTGGCGGCGAAAGGACGAGTGCATAACGGGGCGTATACGCAACGCTTTGAGTCTGCTGCAAATGAGCCGGAAAATGGGAAACGGAATCGACAGAGACAACTGCAATGAAATGCGCGAACAAATTCAAATTAGTTTGCTTATATTCAAATAACAGCGATTTAAATTGGTAATATTTTATTATATTTTATATATGAAGTTAAAACGATATCGTTGATTCACTTTTGTGAGAAACAAGATACAAAAAGGGTGCGCTTGAGAGTTGAAAAATGATTATATGCAGGCGTTATAATAATTTGTTTTCTGTCATGTTGGAACTTTTTTTCATAGCTCAAAAGAATTTTCTAAATCACAAATCAGTTAACAAATCGATTGCAATAAAACTTTTGCGGCACTAATATTTAATGTTTTTAAATCTACATAAATAAGGCCAGAACTTCCTACAGTAGCTGAAATGAAGTGAAATTGGTGGGTGGGATGGTGGGAAATTTATTTCTTTTTTTTCCCCACTAATTTGTTCATTGAATATTGATCATGTAGGGCTGTAACTGACTGGTGGACGTGAGCTAAATCGATTTACGTCAAAATGTATATCATGGTGTCCAGATTTATAAACATTCAGCAGGCAAAAGGGTTGCCTTTAAGAAAACAGAAACTGTGCTTAGAGGTTTACCCACATTTTCCTTAAATCAAGAGGACCTGCAAATTTAATTCATTTTTAAAATGGTTGAGATTTTTTCTTTCTCCTCTTTAAGAGCTAAACGAAATTGTCCTTAGGATTATTAACGTTCTTTTGTAATTTGCTCAGCCTCGGTATTTGGACAATTTGTTAGACTATGCAAACATCCATAAATTGCCTGCTGCTCCTCTCACTTACTTCGAATCCAGTAAAGAAATTTTATAAATAGATTATGGCCGTGTCTCTGTGCTGGTGGAATATTTATTATTAGAATAGTTGTTCGCTTCCCTTAACACCAAAGTGGATGATGGCAATGGCAAGTCCTGATGGCACCATCCAATGGAGTTATGACACTATCCAAGGAATGGATATTTATGGGAATTTTCTGTCAATTAAGATTCTAAGACACCGAGAGATATCTTCAGCTGCAAGTCAAATGGAGACAATGACGGGTAAAATTAAGATGATTGTCCGCCGCCAACAGATTTCCATTGTCCTCCGACGACTCTCGTCGCTGGGATGTCAGTTATGGCAACAATTTTCGTCACGTCAACAGAAGAAAGTCTTTGTCTTTCATCAAAAACGACAGGACAGTCACAATATTTGCAGTCAACTTGTCTGGAGTTGCAGTTACACTGGGAATGGCAGCTGCTGCTCCTTCTGGCAACTGAATTGTTGAAAATACAAAAGAAAGCACAAAAATATATGAAAAGCTCCCCTGTTCCAGAACACCTCCATCCTCCTCTGCGGAACAGAGCCAATTGGAACGTGCAATTATTTAACCCACATTGAGTCCGCCGCTGCCACTTCAGCAAGGTTAACTGCCTCCACCAAAAGTGTTAATTGCAATGGCAGTAGGCGGGCGTAGGCACGCCATAGCCCCAGCTAAGCTTTTCTCCCTTCTTCCTCCTTCTCCGGCGTTGTGTTTTACCTTGGCTTTGGCTAAAAGTTTTCCGTTGTTGGTTGGGAGGGAGGGGCCCATGAAACGACTGAATGCGCAATGAGGGAAACTCAAATAGAAACCGTGTTTAAATGAATGCATCGAGAAGTGGATTGGGGATGGAGATGGGGGAACTAGGCGTCCGAACCTTAGTGAATAAGAATGCCAGAACTGTAGACTGGGTATAGAGGAATAGTAGAGGGGTTGCTGGCTGCTTTTAGATATGCCCTTGGCCCATAGATGCATCAACACAAGAATCTTCTACTCTCCCATTACCACACTCTGTTAGCCTTTTTCTCTATGCAGTTAATATGAACCTAAGTTCTGTTCATTTGATGTACTTTGAATTCAACTGGGAATGACCATGACCATGACCACATCAAATTTGATGCTAAGGCTGCAGAAGAAATGAGACTCCATAGACGGATGCAATTGAATAACATGGCCCAAGAATCGAATGGCGGAAATGTGGTTGCACTTGCCTATCAAATTTAAGTGTTGGTGAAGTTTTTAGAAAACAAATTTTGTTAGCGCAGCTTGAGGAATAAAATTTAATGTGGAATCATAAAAAGAAATGGCTAAAGTCGAAAAGGAACCGAAAATATAGGGCTATCACTAGCTCAGTGCTTCCTCAAGTAGATGACCGATATGTGAGACCATTGCGGATTTGTATTTATTACGTCCCTTAATATTTTTAAATTGAAATTATTTTCGATTAGAAACTTTGAGATGTGAGACCCAATATTCACGGAACTCGGTTTAATTTTTTTAAACTCATTTTAACAATAAACAAATATCTGAAAAGTTGTGCATAGTCATAAATCAGATAAGCCTGCGGAAAGCTGGAAAGGCAAGGGAAAATCGGTTAAATAAACAGTAAATAACTCATACGCAGAGTGCGCCATCGGCAATTGAACAAAATACGCGAGAGGCTAATACAGCCAAGTGGAGCATAAAATATTTGTCAAAGCCATGACTTTTAGGATAAGCCAGCACAGATTCACTCACCCATAACCCCTCTATGTGAGTGGTATGTGTACTCCAGTTCAATTGGTTCCCCTGACACTTTCATTCCCTGCTGCTGTTCCAGATCCCAGCTCTTCAGCTTTGGTACTGGTGATGGGAGTGCTTTGGCAACTCATGTGTTGTGGTATTCTTTTGTCTTTTGACAGGCCAAATTATATACTGAAATAGCAGGGGAGACACTCAACTTTCGCATATTTCCCTTTGAGCCACGCCTGTAGGGTGTTGCATTTTAATAAAGTGAATTCGAATGGTTTTCCACAGGGAACTTTTGACTGAGCGCTTATGATGGATATTTGCAACGCAACGGTAAGATTTTATTCAAGAACCAACCAAATTAATTTAAGGAAAAAAAAGAATTGTTGGATAAATAAAACCCAGTGCCAGCGATATGGCATAGACGAGACAGCAAATTTCACAGCTTGCATCAACAGCAGCAATTATTAGTCATACTTCAATTTCAGTTTGAGGTTTTTGCTCCATATGGAAAAATGAGTGAAACCAAAAACCGCAACAAAGTTTAAATGAACTGCTATTAAATCAAAAGAAAGGGAAAAGCAATACGAAATAACATTTTAAATTGCATAGAAAATTGGAGAAAAGTGGGAACCAAAAGGAAGACAAGAGATCTTTTGGGAGGAGGAACTGTGATCAGGGATGATCTGTGAAAATACAATACGACATGTTGAATCTCTTGATTACACATATGTAGATACCTCATACCTGAGGTTACACAAAATTTACACACAAATTTTCATAATATTCACTTAATTATAACAAAATTCTACAGCTATTAAACTGGAACACGAATTCCATCATATTGGACTTACATTGGTGCAATTGCCGTTCTTCGAATATTTACCTGCCCCAGAGAGTATCAAAGGTGAATCGGGAGGAGCCTGAGTAGTGGATCAATCAACTGCTGTGAAATTGCTTGAGTGGCCCCGGGGGGGCAGCAAGAGAATAGGCTACTGTTGATGGGACAGGTAAGATGGTCCTGGGATATGGGCACCTCTCTCACATATTTACACAGTGTGGCCAATCTCATCGCCTAGAAGAGGGTAAATAGATGTGGCCACAACTGCAATCCAATAAGGGGCAGATGCGGGACAGAGTCTCTGCCCGCAGGCTGCTGATGGCTCCAGTTCCATCCATCCACCCATCCAGTGGCTGTCAAACTGTCACCTGCACTGTCATCCAACAGCTCGTGGCCCCATACTGGGCGTAGGTCCCAACTGTTGGCATTAAATTGTTTACGCTTTTAAAAATATTTTTCGTACCGCTTTCAAAAATATTTGCAAAAATCTGCAAAATATGCATGTTTTTAATAGTCAGGCGATTGCGAGCTGCAGCCTTTTTAATTTATCTCTCCTTGGGAAACATCGGCAGACTAGTTCAAGCTGTGCAGCGACTACATGCAATGGGAATCTCAGATGAGTTTAGGAGAAGGTGCAGCGATAAAAGTCAGATGTAGAACTGAAAATGAGGAAACGCAAAGCAGGTCAATGACTTTTCGTACCCACAATTATGGCAACCATTTAGCTGGTTGTCAACATTCTATTTGCCCTCCCCAATAGTCTGAAGCCGCATCCTTTGTGCGTGTCCAAAGGCTAGCCTCCGGAAACCCAAGACACAATTGAAATGTCATTTACACACCTGCAAAATAATTAAATTGAATTCCCATATCGTTGCGGCACAAACTAGCATAAACAATTGTAAGCCAAAAATTGATAAGTTCTCTCTAATGAAAATCTAACCCTACAATTTGCTGTGACTGTGAAATGACATCCGACTGTCCTTCTATTTAAATTAAATGCATAAAATTGCCATAAAGTCTGGAATTATGCAAACACCTGTCAAAATGTACGACACCTTATGGGATTCGATTGTCACACGAACTAAGGCTATGAAATAATTTTCTTTTGTCCATAAATTGTTCTCTTTAAAATTCGAAATATTACTGAAAATACTTTAAGATTTAAAATTAAATGTTTGTAGCTTCATAAATAGTTTACCTATGCTTTACAAATTTTAATTGACTTCAAATGATAACATTTGTAAGCAGATATTTACCTGCGTGAATGCATTTTACATTGTTACATATTAAAACGAATTCATTTTTGTTTCCCCGCCTAAAAAATCTGTTTGACTTCTCACAACTTTTTGCTAATTGATTAAAGCTTCCTGTTTTTCCACTCTCAGTGTGAAAGAATAATTTCATTAGATTTCAGGAGCCACTACTGACAGTTGTTGGCCCAATCCTCCGCTAACATGCGAGGCCCCATATTCTTGTCTTGAAGTGGCACACTGAGTAGCTTTTAATTATGCACAAAAAAAACAATAAAACACCAAAATAAAACTGAAAAAAAATAAAGGAAATAGTGAACCGCTCACGGCTCTGTATGACTTCTGGAATACTTCACAATAGGCTGCAGAAGGGGCAGACGGATCGGATGGCAGGACCCAAGACCCCGAGGGGAACAGTTAAGTTTGCCTTTTGTTCTGCTTGTGGTTCTGGTATGGCTTTGGTCTCTTTGTCGTTTGGTGGTTTATTTTTTGGTCTCGTTTGGGAGAAAATGAATCAGAGCGGAGGGTGCGTCGAGGAGAAAGACAATTTTTCTATGTTGGTTTTATGAAAAATTTGAGTAACCTTAGTTTTTTTTTTATTACCTTCATTATTTCATTTGTTTCAATTAGTTTTTCGAAAATCTGAGAAGAAAATGAAAATGTCGGGACATGGATTCAATTAGAGATATCATGCCTTCGTTTTAAATTGTGAAAAAAATTAACAAAAAATGAAAATGAAATAAACATTTAGTATAAATTGATCACATTAGATTTTCAAACTCGTTGTAATTCGGATTCCAAAAATGTCCAACGTCATGTTGTAATTCCTAATATGATTTGTTCTTGTTTACTTTAATTTCTCCACTAGAAACATGACTTAAAATCCGCAAACAACAACCTATGAAGAGGCAGGTCTTACCTACCATAGCTAGAGATATAGAAAATGACAGCCGTAGTGTCGAATTGTAAGACTTCTGTATAGACTGGCACGTTTTAAATAAATATGTATGTAAAACAAATGCTGGAAATTAAATTGACTGCAACTTACTGGCCAAATACGTGCAAGGCAGCGAAATGTTTATATAATTTTTTACAAATGAAAAAAACATGAAATTGAAGAGACGAAAATGTTATTGAAACTATTTGCCGATGACTCAAAAATATTATCCAATTTTGCAAGAGGTACAAATCGACTATTCGTGTATGCAGATAGATACGACTGCCCCATAAAATGCATTCTAACGATCATTGAAGTCAGACAAAGGATATTCCGACTATCAAATAATTAAATTGGGATTGACGAGCTGGCGGCTGTAAGCCCAAAATGGTCGTAAACGAATTTTTATCTCTGGGTAACATGACACTCAGCTAAAATAATAAAATTTCATCTTCCGCTGCTGAATAAGAAGACTAAAAGGCAGCCTTGGTGGTTGTCTCAGCCAGCGGGCTGCATTTTCCTTTTTATGTGGAAATTTTCTGGTCCGCTTAAAAGTCATAAATATGTATGTAAAACGAAAGGCAAAATTAAATTGTGTTTGGGAGATAAATCCACATATGTAAACGAGCAGCCAAACGAGGGCGTGCCAGTTTGAGTGTCTGTAAGAAAATGTTTGCCTTTCCATGACTGTTCGCTTTCAGCAGTTAAATTTTATGCAACTAAAAATGCATATCGCTAAATGGCATTGGTAGAATTATGGCCGTTTGTGGGAATTTTTGATGCAGCATTGGCTGACTAATATAAAAAAACCATTGACACGATGAGAATCCCATGATTAAAGGATTATTCCGAATGTCAAATGTTTACTATGGTTCTAGGATGAGGTGTATGGAAAAACTGTTATCAGATAATGATAATACGTAAACGACTTAAATAGACAAAAACAACATGATAAATAGGAAAAAAAAACAATAAAAGGATAGAGCAGGCTGCGAATAGTGCATCCCAGGAATGGCACCACAAGAAAAAGACTTCACAACTGGTTGACATTTTCCTGACATGATCCAAATTTCTGGTAGCAAAAAAGCCCTACCATTATGTGATGTTGGGAACTTCATTCAGCCAAAAAAGACGACGTTTTGGGGGAAAAAGATGCGGCCACTTGTTGCACCATTGACGGTGTCAGTGAATGTCTAGTGCCTACCATGATTGGCTGAATGTTCGCTATCCGCAGTTATTTAGCTACCAATAGCATTTTGCTCCATTAAATTAGCATATCTTGATAGTAGCTTACTTTTCCAATTTTGATGCAGAATGGGTTGGGAGAACTAAGCTTGAAATTTAAAAACATTTTTAGATATTTACATTTTCCTGTCATGTTTAATAGTTGATTGGAAGGTCCCGCTGCACAGTGATTGGGCTTATAAATATAAAACGATTTAAATAGAAAACAATTGCAAACGAAATTTTACCAAAATTGAAGAAAAAATATTTAGAATGTAGGAAAAAATTGGCCATATCGTACGTCTGTAAATATAGCTGCCATAGGAATGAGACGGTTCTAACATACCCAAACATTTGGTATGAAATTTTTTTTTAAACATTTTTTTTAAAATTACCTTAAAAATAAGACAAACACAATGACATACAGACGAATTGGGTGAGATTTTTGTCGGATCACAACACTTGTTGCTAACTAAACATATGAAAAAGACGTTCACAAAATACACAAAAAAGGTTAAATCGATCTAAAAGACACAAAAATATTTAAACAGTCATATCAAATTTATAATAACAATTTATTAAAGTAAAAACACCTTCAATTTTAAAATTCATTTTAAATAATTAAATAAATATAAATAAATAAAAAAATATTAAATAAAAATAATTAAATTAAATTCACTTTTGCTTTGACGAAATGCTAACTGAGCCTTCTAGGGGATTCGCTGAAAAATTGAACACGTGTTCACGCTTTGCATTCTATTTTTTTAGAACGTCCCGTTAGATTTGCAGAAAAACCGGTTTTCCATACAAAAAATTTTAGAGACAAACTCTTTACATTTTGACTAAATATGTTTTGATGGATTTTTGTATCAGATGGGCCTATGGGCGCAACCACTATGCGCTGACCGCACGACTTTTGCCTCTTCAGAAAGTACACAAAAATGTGTCACGTTCGCTTTCGAGGGACCATGTGTGGGCTGATCTTTGTTTGAATTCGGCGACAAGGTACATTGTATACCGGTTCTTTCATCTGGATTTTTTAAATACCACACCCGCCTGGGTTGCAACGAACTCATCACGTGTCTCCTCCACTCAACGACGGGCCGAGGGCACTGTGATTAGCCCGCCAGCACGTACAGGGGACTTGGCATACAGCCAGATGCAGTTTCTCCAATCAGATGTCAATTACATTGTAAATTACTGGGGATTTGTGGCACCTTTGTTCCGTTTTTTTACTTAGAGCCCAAGGATTATGAGTGCTTTGCAATTTCTGTATCTTCGTCTATCTTTAGTTTTGAATGAATATATGAAGGGTTGAGCAAAGCGAGTGAATTGGGGTCGGAGCTCGAGTGAAGCAAATCCGCATGAGGCTTGCCTCCAGTAAATTCATAAAAAAAAGTATTTTGGGATTTCCATAGTTTCCTTTTTCAGCTGCAACTTTAAACACTTTTTCGATACACATTGCTGTTAAAATGTATTTAAATTATTATGTATTTTAATGGAAAAACGCTTGGAACAGACAGCACAACACAAGAAGCAACAGCCTGATGTTTAAAAATCATAGGAAAAAGTCTCCCCCCTTTAAATGAAAACATAATCAATACACATGGCAGTACAGTCGTATAAATTTCACAGAATATAGCCAGCAACAGTTGGCTTTAATGGAGCTGATCCATTTAAATATCCGCTGGCGGAAAGTTTCCACCTTTTTTCACTTTTTTTTTAACTGTGGGTATATAAATATATGTACATACATACATGAATTTTACACGATATTCGTATATGGGAGGTATATTAAAATGTTGTACTTCTTTTTTGCGGTGGGCTGCTGTCTGCCGGCAAATGTAAATAAGCATAAAATTTAATTTTCTGTTAGCTCCGTGCATGTTTGCAAGGTTTTTTTGCGTATTCCCTTGTAAACAGATTCATGATGTTTCCGCTCATGTTCTCAATTGTCAGACCCACTTGAAGATTCACAATCAAAGCGGCAGGCAGGTAGTCAACTGATGGAACGGCTCTTTTGATCTGATCCAAGTTTATTCGCCCTGACAGTCAAAAAGTCTCTGAAATTTATTAAATTTGGGTCACCATACGCACCTGTGTATTTTGGCTTCCATCCCATAGTATTTATGGCACATTGTCCAATAGTTTGTGATTGGCACAACCAAAATGGGGATGACGGCCAACTGACGATAGACTTTTGCAACTTATCTGAAAGTCATAGTCATAAATTTCTATGCGATAAATCAAAAATAATTTAAAAGACGATCTTGAATGCTAAAGAAATATCGATGTACCCTTTTGGAAATAAATATTTAGATAGAATATTTTCAAGTTTGCAGTGCTGAAACAGCTGTTGCAAGAGTCTCAAAATAGATTAGCATAAAACTGATAATAATTTAAACTTATTTGGAGCCTGCTGTTGATTGTATATCGGCAGCAGTTGGTATAAACTCAAGTGACATTTTGTCGGTTCTGCTTGAGTTGAACGAATGCCGAAGAAGATTTAACTGCGGCAAAACAAAAAGACAGCTGGGGAAACATATAAAAGCAGGAGAAGGAGCAGCCCTTAAGCACATTTCCTTAAAGCTCTGGTATACTCCAGCCTGGGGCCCGCCGTTATTGGGGTGTTGCCAGTCAGGGACACTTTCGCCTCTCAAAGATTATCAGCTCTACTTTAAATTATTATGATGGCAATGTGGCTGTCACCCCTCGAGTCCGACCTACAAATTTACGGATTGTCCTTGAGCAGATTAGGGAAATGGGGATCCAAACGATAAGGAGGAAAAAGAACAACATGACTGTAAGACTGGCCCTTGGATACCCTTACAGATCCATTGTTTCTGTTTAAGTTTTAATGCCAAGTGATTCCTTACCTCTGTTGCCAACATCCACTCATAATCGTTAAAACAATACCCTCTGTAAGGTAGTATCAAAGCGGAAGCGAATATCAAATTGTTGTTATCTTATTCGTTCCTATCTACGTTTTTGGGGCATCACGGTTCGCGCATTGGGTTTATGGTCAATTTTTGCTATTTTATATTTTTCGCCTTTAGCTTTTTTATAGTCTTATAGACTTTTTCCTGAGCAATTCACAAATAAAAATTTGTGCTTTTGTTTCCATTATCTGTTTGATTTTATCCGTTGTTCAAGCAACTTTTTTGCTTTCACGTTTCCCCGCTTTTGTTGCAGTTTTGGGTGGAATTTAAATCAATTGATATTTATTTTCACTTAAACGGGCGTTTTTTGCTTAGGAACCTTAATATCTATATTATATTAAACTAACGTTATGCATTATCTTCTTAGAAGTATTCATAAAATACTACTATTTCGATTCAAAAGTAGACCAACTTTTGGCAATTATGCCACAATTAAGTAATTGTATCGTCAAGTTTTTAATTGAAAATAATGAGCAAATTACTATCCCCTGACTAAGTGCATAAGTGTGTTGACTGCTCAAATATGTCACACGTCTATCATCTACTATATACTTAGTATGATGTATGTACGGGTATAAAAGCCCTGAGAAACCCAGCTGGTAATGACACTGACAGACACGCAGCAGCCATACCCCGAGAGACATTAACGATCCAAGCCACATTTTCTAAGCGAAACTTTTTCATTGCCCACCAAGTGCAACTAAGTGGGGAGAGAATTCCCACTTATGTGGCAGGCACTGAAATGTTAGTAAGTCAGTATGTGTGTGTGTGTGAATAGAAAATGAAATTACCACTGCCTTGGAAAGGCAAAACTTATGTCTCAGAGATGAGTCCCCTTGCCATAGTAGACAACTTTTATACGAGTACTGTTTTTTAAATTTGCTATTGCTCAAAATAAAATTAATCTCTTGTCTGCCTCATTGCTCTCTCTTTGGTGCCTCCTCGCCCTCTCACTTTGCTGCAGTTTTAATTAAGTGCTGGCAGAAACATCAAGCGATGACAAATTAAATGCACTTTTTTTTGCCAAAAGGGAAAGAATTTCCATGAAAATAACAGATGAATACTCAAAAAAAAAAAAAAAAAAAAGATTCTTTATCAGAGAATTTAATCTGTTTAACGAAATCCTAATTAATATTTAACAGATGCAATCTTTGCTTTAGGGAAACTCCCAGATTAATCTGCGAATCTCTAACAAATTTATATCACTACTTTGATTCCGATTTCCTACGGAAAACAAATACAAAATTTTGGGGAGCAGCGCCCTGAATGTCAGTGGGGAGCAGAGCCCTGAACGTTAGTTTTAGTGTTTTTCAAAATTCAGTTTTACTTTTTCCAGCAAATTTATATTTTGGAATTTAATAAAACTCATACTATTCAAAATTCCTGTGAAATGTCCGAAGCCAAGGATGAGGCCAAGAGTGATGACAAAAATGATGCCAAGGATAACACCAAACAGACCATTATGTCCTGCGACTTTAAAATTATGGGGAAAATCCCAAAGGAGGCGTTCGAGATGTTCGCTTTTGGCCCAGGCCAAGATATTGGGATTGAGGGGATACATCATCCAGGTCTCTGAGGATTGCTTCCAGGGTCAACTGCAGGGTAAGGGCCCTGTGATCGAGGCCTTCAAGCAGCTGATCCTGACGGCCGCCGAATACGTAGCTGCCGTCCAGGAGTTTATCATCAATAAGCTCAAGGCCATCGATGATTACACCTACAATGCCTTCGAAGTGAAGGTCAAACAGGCTAACTAGAAGCTCTGCAATCCCTAGGACGTGGCTCTCAAAGTTACCGGACACTTGAACGATTCCAAAGTGGCAAAAAACGCGTTGGATACTACTAAAAAGTCATCTGGAAGAAATGCCTCGGCCTTGGAGCTCTTCTATTTTGCGATCTGCCTTGGAGCTATTCCTTTTTTGCCGGGCCTCACCCGTGGGGCACTTCTTTTTCTTCTCTTTCAACGGTTTGGGTTTGCATATGGCATATGGCTATTGGCTGCCGACTTGGGGCTACTCTTGGTCTCTCTGCATTTCCATAGATTCTTCACAAAAGGAAAGAGACAACAATCATTACAGTCTTTGGCGACTTTGGCTTAAATTCGAGAAAAATAAAATAAGTACTACAATAAAATTATTACAATCTTTCACGGTCGGAGGATTTTAAAGAAAAAATATTCTGACCACGAAATTAATACGTAATTTGGCTAAAAAAGATGATGAACACATTAGAAAAATGGAAATAAATTAAATTTACATACCATTTATTGTTTTTATATATTCCCCCCCATGTTATTAATATACTTTGGAATGAAGCTTCCCATTTTAGTAAAAGAGATTATCCCAAAGTCCTTAAATTCTATATTGTTTCTATTTTTATGGCGATTGAAATGTTACTTTGCATTTTTATGATTTAATTTACCAAATACATTTCAATCAGTAGGAAATGGTCAATCTTTATAGCTTCCTTTCTTCAACGAAGATTCCGGAATATCATTTAAAGGTTATAAAAACAGTTGAAATACGTATCATTCATTTTGATGTATTTATTCGAATCATTTTCGGCTCATTTCATAGTTTATTTCTTGTGGAATATACGCAGTCTGTTAAGCCGTTCCCTAAAACGTTCCCTTAAATGTTAAACGTCATCAATAATTTTCTCAAAAAATGCAGTCAATGATGATGGGGAAAGCGGAGAGTGTCACAGTCTTCCCTGCAATTCCATTCCATTTCCATAGTTCCTGTGTGATATCAGAAATTGTATTGTTGCCTTTTGACTTCATACAAAGGCAACT
Organism: Drosophila bifasciata; assembly: GCA_009664405.1. NCBI lineage: Eukaryota > Metazoa > Arthropoda > Insecta > Diptera > Drosophilidae > Drosophila > Drosophila bifasciata. Next base: position 11,052,426 of record CM019042.1, read on the forward strand.
TCCGTTCCCTGCCTTCCTTGATCCCATTCTGGATATGAGTTTTTTCGATTTTGTTTTATTTTACCATTGTTCTACATTTATCTGGAAAAATACCCGCAAGGAATTGCAGACTAATGAATTATTTCGTTTGACCTTTGTTTTTTTGACTTTTCACACGTTTTCCGTTTGGTGGCCCATAAAATTGATAAACGACAGAGACTAGAGGGGATTTTCGCCGGTGGCCAAGGAACATAAATATATTTTATCATTATTTATTATTTCTGATTTTTATTGGAGCGATTTTACTCTGGAAATAAAAGTTAGTTCCTTTCACTATTTTTATATCTATTTTACGTAAATATTCTACTGGCGGATGAATAATTCATTCCCCTAGTGTTGCACGAAACAAATAAAAATCCGTGACAATGATTGACAGCTTGGATAATTTCTTGCATCGCAATTGAAGAGATTTTTGGGGGAAAGACAATATAAGCTTTCGTAAAATGTGGATATAAAAAAATAGTATTTAAAAACATAAATCGGGTACTACTTTTTGTATGACAGTTCAATGCAGAAAATTGAAGAAATTGAAGACAAATAAGTTTAATAGATCCTAGCTTATCTGATATGTATAAAAATAATAATAATGTTCTCAGATATTTTTTTGGCAAGATGAGGTTTTTTGATTTGGCTTGACTTGTGTCAAAACAAAATGGATTTATAATTTAAATGGCAGAACTTAGCTTTGATAAGCTGTTGATCAATTTTTTGAGCTATGATGGACTTAATGATGGAAATTGTATTTGTTGAAGTGTTGCATTCTGTCCAAAGTATCTTTTCTCGAATATATCTATTTGTATCAGTATTTTTGTCTGCGCCAGAACGGGAGCTGTTCACTTCCTCTTCCTTTTTTATTTTCCTTATTCCTTTTAAAAGATTAATTGTGTCGCTCTTATGTCTCTGGATAACCGTGTGGGGTCTCGTTTGCCAAAGCAGCAGACAAGAAGGACAAAAGGCTTAGCTCCAGTAACACGTTTTGTTTTATTTTCTGTTTTCAAGAGAGGCTAAATTCTTACGATCTACGTGATGCAGTAAATGGATTTATTTTTTATTTACTTTTTGATGCCTCTTTATTTGTATGGGAATAAATTCTTTTTTAAGTATTTCAGTTATGAAAGTTTCTGTACTTTTTAAATTTAACGCTTTTTAAAATTGAAATTTTTTGTTGAGTGAAAGCCATTTTTTATAGTTTTCCTGGTCATGCTTTAAAAGGTACACAGTTTTCTCAGTTCCCATCTTGATAAGCATTCGTCACTTGTTAGTACATTTTGCTCGGCCATTTGGTTTTGCCTTTAAATTTCCGTTTCCGCTCGAAGCACTTGGAAGTCGTCGTCGTTGGTGTCACCTCCATGGAAATGTTATTTCCGTCAAGCTAAGGCTTCTGGAAGAAGAAACAGAGACATCAAATCTTGTCCGCGTCATTGTGGACGTCCGTCATTGTCCTTAGTACTGCCCTTCCTCGTGCTTTTAGCGCTTTCGCGTCATTTCCATTTACAACGGCAGAGTTCATTCCTGGTTTTCCCTCCTCTGTTCACAAGTTGACAGCTGAAACAGTCGAAACGTTGATAATGCCCACAAAAAAAGTGTCACCCACTGAAATTTTTTCCCCTCTGATAAATAATGTTGACAATCGAGGGTGGCGGTTCACCATGTACCGCCGATGTTCACTACAAACAGTTTAATGGTTTAATTTAACATATATCTTTTGTTTTTTAGGTTTTAATTCTACATGGTGTGTGCCCTTCTGGCTTAGCTTTTCACTGCACTAATTACATTTAATTTTACAGCTTTTTCTTTTTCCATATCGCTCCACCTGTAATTACCTCAAATTCGCTCGCTAATTGCCCTTTCCGCTTTATTTTTGTGGAAATTCGAGTGGAATGGTGCCTTAATGAGAGTTTAATCGAAACAATAGATTTTAAGCTTTAAAAAGTGGTTTTAAGGGTATTAAAACATAATTATTTATTTTCATTTTTGTTGATTATTTAATTTTAGAGAATACTTTAGGTGTAAAAAATATTTTGGTGTATTCAATTTATGGCAGAACCCAATTTCCCATTTCAGACCCCCTAAGAAGGTAGCGTGCGTCTTGTTTTCCTGGCATTTTCATTTCAATAGGCAGACGTCAAGTGTGACGCAGTTAAATGGTGGTGGTACCTACTAGCTAAATGGGGATTATATTTTTTGGTACACAGTGGTAGAACCTCATAATTTTTACATACGTAAACATTTCGAACTCTATTGGAGATGCGTGGGATACTTTTCATTTGAATTATGGATACCATTCTCATGCATTGATATCAATTTCAAAATGCTAACAAGGTCTATTGACTGTAATTCTATTAACTGATTTCATATGCGGCTCACGTTTTCATCGGATGGATGTGAAAAGACCATATATAGTATCACCAGATTTGTTAACCGCAAATTGCTCGTTTATTATCTTTGGGTGTGCAACCTGAAAAACAATTGCCGATACTTCGAAAAATGGCGTAATCTAAAAAATCTAAAAATCTAATTTATCAACTTCATGGCTCAATACCCTTTTATTTATCCAAATATTTCTGTTTGAAAGGCAATCCTTAAACACACAGCACTCCTTAAACATACTCCTACATCATGTATACTCGTATATGGAGCATATCAAATTTATGGACACGTGACAGTCGCTTACAGATTTCCCATGCCCCATCAACCATTTTTACATCCTTCTTGAGAAAGAATACGGAACAGGAAACGGAAACGACGATTTGTCTATTGTCTGCGTCATCCTTTTTTGGCATACGATTTATGTGTGCAGATACACGAATACTGAGGCTGTTCTTCTCATCTGAATAAATTATTGAGATATGGAGGATTTATACAATGGATAAATTTAAACTGTGATCTGTCCTAAGAAATTTTTTAAAATATTGAATAGCGAAACATTGAAATTTGTATTATTGTTCCATATTACCATACTCCTAAGGAGATATTTTTTCAGTCAGGGATTAGTTCTAGGAAATATTTCATTGATGAAAACATATGAATGAAAGTGTTCAATGTACTTTCTTTTAATTGTCAAAGTCAAAAACAATAATGTCCCTGCAGCTGTTTAATTTCCACAGCAAATAACCAATCTGTAATTTCCTTTAAAAATTTTCGAATGGAAGCGGTAGACCCGATTGCTCTGACCAGACCCACAGAACAAATATAAAACTGACAAAAATGTGGCTCAAATCTCAGGCCACAGCTTGGAAATGATTCCTATGTCCCTCCTTTTTACTGAATAACCCAACTCTACTTAAAAATTTGTAACTTACTTTGCAGCTTTATTACAGAATTTTCCAAAAATATCCCCTATCAAAGAGGTCAATTCATTTGAACTTCTCGAACTTGAACTATCGCAACAATTTACAGAGCCATTTACCATGGACAACGATGCACCCCAGCATATTTTTGGGGTCATGGCGATAAATATTATGTTTCCAGAGCATATGATGCCGTTACCAACCCTTCCAACCAAGGCAGTTGTTAACATACGTCTGGATACTCTTTCGGCTCTCCTCGATTTCTATCTGTGTATAATTTGTGCGACGAACTTTGTCATGCGAACTCTCGCAGTTAGTAAAGCTTCCACCAGCTGTGGTCCTCCCACAAAATAGAAGAGAGCATAGACTTAACCAGGACCTGAACTAGAACTAGCTTAGAGTCTGGGTAGAGCTGCAGACCACTAGCTGATAAATTTTAAAATTTGCATGTTAATGAATGGCTGGGCATGGTACTGGGAACTGTTGCTCCAGAGTTTTTAACTTTTGCTTGTGGATGGGTACTCTGGGACGCTGCTGTGCGGTCGAAGGTGGGGTCTCTCGTCTCTCGATAGAAAGTGCAGAGAGATGTCCTCATGTGGACGTGGGGAACGAACTTTGAGTGGCTTCCGTCATTAAACAGGGGCCCAGAAGCCAGCAACTAAGTGCATGCCGCCGAGCTAGAATCGATGGATGCATTTCACACCAGCTACTTGAGATTTTAGACGTATATTATCTTCATTAAGGAAAGCATCCTGGATGGAAACACATCTCTAGCAAAATCCATGAAGAGCTAAAAATGCCTGGGGAAAGATTATCAGGAACCACTTTGGTCCCCCGCTGGGGAATGGTGGATTTTCTAACCATCCAAAATTGAGTTCTAGCTAATGAAAGTGTCAGACAAGTGTCAAATGGGTCCACTAGAGGTGACGCCCCACTTTGTAGGAAAGTCTGTAGGAATTTTCAGTCTGGTAGTAAATTCTATTGACACCTAGAATTTCTAAAACCCCTTTCCTCTTTAATTGCTGCAATAAACTTTTCATTTAGGAGGGGCCAAGTGTATTCTAAAAAAGGCATTTTCAAAGGCCACGGCCTATGCTCTGAGTATTTAATGCTCTCATTGACTCAGTCAGATGTTCACCCATTTACTTTTGCTCCATTTACCATTTCAGTGCCTCCTTCAGATGGTTTTCCATTTGAGTTTCACTCGGAATGCATTCATGCATTTTCCTCGGTGACGAAACCTTTTTAGCTGGAGACTCTCTCTGGATTGAAGGACAGATGCAGGACAAATTTCCCAGCCAGATGGAAATTATGAAGTTTTCTAATTCTAATTTTTGCATCTCCCAAAAAAGTTCAAAATGGCAAAAATCAACGTTAAATTAAAAATAAAAGATAAGCTTTTCAGCACAGGTTTGGCAGACCATTTTGGTTCTATATTCATTGGCAAAGCGAAAATATTTGAGAATTTGACTTCTCTCCACGCCAAACAATTTAGCAACAGGCAAACATCAGGAGGCAATAATTGAAGGAGCTTTATAAAGGAGCTCTTCTGTCCAGGAAGGTTCAAGGGAAAATTCATGGCCCCCAGCTGCTTTCTGGAGCAACGAGTTTCCACATTCAGCGCACTCCCTTGGAGAACTGCACAAGCTCTGAGCGGATATGGTTCCCTTCCTTCAGAATAATATCGCGTAAGGAAGTTGCATCTTATGCATACCACCAGGAACGGCTAAAACAATGCCAACAAATCCGAAAATCAATCTGGAATGTTTCAGGGCAGCCAGAGAAACAAATCCTAGAAATTCGCGCAGACAAAATAATTACAAATTTGATTTAGTGCCAGTGTTAGAATATCTTAGAATACATTCATGTCAGCATGGAAATATATAGTATTTAGCTGCTTTAAATTTCCTTGAAAGTGTTGAAAAATTCATATATGAATTAATATATATAATATATATATATAATATATATATATATATATATATAATATATATATGAGGATATGAGTAACTCTTTGAGTTTGAGCTCCACCCTCTGGTGGAGTCTTTATATTCCGTATTAGTATAGTTTTCTGTCAGAATTAAAACATGTTCTATAGTTTTCGTTTTCCATTCACGTTTGTGCAATAAAAGAAGCTTGTTCGCCACGCAGAATAACAAAATCAATTTCTCGCTGCTCGACTCCACATGAGCTGGGGGAAATGGGTTGGAAACTTGGAAACTCTGACTTGGGGATCAGGCACACAGTTGATTTACATTTCTGCATCATTAGGTGGAGAAGTTGTGCTGCAGTAGCCCTGTGGAATGCTGAAAATATGCAGGATGTGTGGCAGTCAGTCGGGAACTATAAAGAAAACAGCAGGACGCTGGATGTAGCTCATACGTCCCGTTGTCAGTGGCAATGAAAATAGTCTAAGCAGATCAAGAGCCTCTGGACGAATAAACAGATAAGACACTTGGCTGCCACAATGATAAAAATCTTATCTATAATGCTTCTCTTGAAATACTTTCTTTTCTTGTAATAATTTATTTTGGCCAAATAAATTGTAGAAAAGAGAATAAATGCCGCACAGCAGGCTAACACAGCTTTAAAATTGATTAAAACTTCACACCAGTTGGGTGGTAAACAAAAATGTAATAAATATTATATATGTGTATAGACTTATATCTATGAAATTCCCTAATGCAATTGCACAACATTTTCAGGAAACCGCAATGCGAAGGGCAAACAGATTTCGCAGTGGGGGAGGGATATGGAGAACTTGTGCTTGTGCTTGGTTGGAATTCACAGCGAAATTGCTATAGGGATGAGATAAAAATGCAGGAACTGTTAACGTTTCTTCGTCTCTTGGAAGCTTCAACAACGAATTAAGAGTTTAACGACGAGACGACAATAGTAAAAACAACCATGACTCAGATTTAGCTCTTACTAGTTTAATACTCAATCCAAAAACTTAATCAAAAGTCTGAAGGCCAAAGATATAATGATAGGATGGGGATCTTTGACAGTATTAAACTCAGTTTTATTTGATCATTGGCGTAGACAGATGGCGTTTTAACCTCTCTTGTTTGGTAAAGCGTAAAAATTTCATAAAATATTAAATTCCGCGTATGCATTAAACAAAAATTGAACAAAGAGCGAATGCATTAACGGCTGACGATTGACTCAATCAAAATGAAAAAAGATTATTCGCATTACTTGCTGCTTCAATCAATTATATCAAGAGCATTTCACTTCATTTATCTTTTTGAATTAACGCTTAATGTTAAGGAAAGATTCAAAGAGAGAGCAAAATGAACTCATTCTTGACTTCAAATTCCCTAAGCATAGACCACAAAGGATGCCAGTAGGACCGAAATTTGACGTTTGCTAAAAGGAGGGATACAAAAATAACTCTGGAAAATTTGAATCAAAATTCTTTTTTTAAAAGTCTTTACTTAATAGTATATGTCTACAGTCTTAAGTCATTCATTTTAGGAGAGGAGCGCAGCTGTCTTCCAAAATCTGAGGTGTGTGAGCAATGCAATCAGAATTCCCATGTGCAGTGAACTACTATAATTCGCATTTTATATCCGACAGTGAAAATTAGTTAGTTGTTGCCAGTTAACTGCAGTGGTGGGTGTGCCTGGGCCAATGGCTGTGGTGCTTCTGCCGGTTACTCTTTCAATGTGGTTCATTAGTGGTCAAATAAATGGATGCCTGCTCTATCCGAGCATTGAGTATTTCCTTCGAATGCCTTCATTTTAGCGGTTTACTATTCGATTCTGTGCAAATCATTCCACCAGTTTCAATTTTTCTTTTATACATCTTCTGGATTCTTGTGTGAACTTTTACCTTCTTTCTCCTTTTTGGTTTCTCTTTTTGCAGTGTGTGTCTTTATCTTTGTTGCGTATAAATTGCCGTCAATTAGTTTAATTGTTTTCCCAATGTTTTTTCTTTACTCTTTTCTACTCTCCTTGCACTCTTTCCTGCTCTTATTGTCATCCATTGAGGGTCCTCATTGATTAGTTGTGCAATTGTTTTGCAGCTTTCAATGCCTTTGTTTCATTTTATTTCATTTATTCTTTGTACTCGTTTTTAATAGCCATCATATAGAAAAGCTGTTGAGTTATTATTGCAACCATTGTTCAGGCCAGAAAACGAATTGCATGCAAAGGGAAAATTTGGGAATATTAGCCAGGAAAAAAAAAAGATGGGAATCAGTTTTCATTTTGCTATTTTTGGATTTTTATTTTTTTCCGTATGGGTTCTGTTGGTTACCTCTGACTTCAGATTTGAATAGCTCTTAAATTCCACATTTGTCGTTTAACTGCATTTGTACTTCAAATTGTACTTAAATTTAAGTACTTTTTTTACATCTTAACTATAAAAATTGCATCTCATTGCATCGCGACGAAAAGATTACTTGTACTGAAAAATGCACATGTGATGCTGGAACTGGCACAAAAAAGACAATAAAGATTTTATGAAAATTGATGATGCTGTACTTGAGTTTCTGGCTGCT
>CM019042.1:11060558-11340927 GCA_009664405.1 Drosophila bifasciata
AGATTTCATTCAAGCAGCAACCAAATTAATTTAAGGGAAAAGAATTGTTGGATAAATAAAATCCAGTGCCAGCGATATGGCATAGACGAGACAGCAAATTTCATCATCAACAGCAACAGTTCGAAAGTTGGTCATACTTATTTCAGTTTGAGTTTTTGCCCATGTAGGAAAAAGAGTGTAACCAAAAAACAAAAAAGTTTGAAATAAAATGGCTGAGAAAGTGAAAAAGAAAGGGAAAATCAATACAAAATACCAATGAAAATTGCATAGAAAAATTTGAGAAAAGTGGGAAGCAAAGGAAGGAAGAGATCTTTTGGAAGGAGTGGTGGTGGTCAGGGATGATTTAGAAATATACGACAATTGAGCTTGTTACATACCTCATACATGAGGGTACAGCCAAAATTTACACAACACTTTCCATATTCCTTTAATTATAACAAAATCTACAGCCATTAAACTGGAACACGAATTCCATCATATTGACTTGTGCAGTTGCTGTTCTTTCGAATATTTACCTGCCCCAGACAGAAATATCAAAGTTGAATCTGAGGACCCTGAATAGTGGATCAACGGCTGCCGAGGATTGCTTGAGTGGCCCCCGGGGCAAGCAAGAGTTACTAGGAGTAGGAGGTGATGGGTCAGGTGAGATGGTCCTGGGACAGGGCACCTCTCTCATATATTTACACAGTGTGGCCAATCTCATCGCCGCCAAGAAGAGGGTAAATAGATGTGGCCACAACTGCAATCCAATATGGGGCAGATGCGGACAGACTCTGCCCGCTGGCCCTGATGTTCCAGTTCCATCCATCCACCCATCCAGTGGCTGCCGAACTGTCAGCTGAACTTCATCATCCAACGAGGCTTCGTAGCCCCATATGTAGGGTGTAGGGCCCAACTGTTGCCTCATTAAATTGTTTACGTCTGGATCCGCTTTTTAAAAATATTTGAAGCAAAAAAATTATTTTGTGTAAAGTTTTTCCCCTCCATTTGTTTTGCCCTGCATCGCCGCCTATTCGGGTTCCAATGAATTGCTGGAAACACTCGAGGCAAAATTTGCTGCCATTCAAAATGCTTTATTTTGTCGTGGTCCCTGACAGTTTGAATGCATGCTTAGACAATAGTCGAGTGCCGCCTGAGCTGATAACCTTCCCTCGTTTTCCCAGCCATCCCTTTGGAAACTTTAAGAGACGTATTTTACTAGTCAGTCCGCAGCGAGCTGCAGCTTTAATTCATCGCTCCTAGGAAAACATCGGCAGACTTGTTGAAGCAGCGACTACAACAGAAGTCAGATGAGAAACTGAAACTTGCAGCGATGAAAATTGAGATATATATTGAAAATGATGAAACGAAAGCAGGTCAATGATTTTCGTACCCACAATATATGGCAACTCATATGCTGGGGTTGTCAACATTAAAACATTTTCCTTTGATAAACGTCTGAAGTCTGCATCTTTTGTGCGTGTCCAAAGGCTAGCCTCCGGAAACCCAAGTCAGAATTGAAATGTCACTTACACACCTTCAAATTAATTAAATTGAATTCCCATATCGTTGCGGTCGTTAAGCATAAAATAATTATCAGCCCAAAATTTATAAAGGACTCTAATGAAAAAATCACAACCTTAGGCCATTAATTAAGTATTCGTGAAATGCCTTTAAAAAATCCGGCTGTCCTCCGAAAATCTTTAATTAAATGCTATAAAATTGCAACAAAAGTCTGAATTTGCAAACGCTCGTCAAAATGAACGACAACTTATTTCTTTTTACGAGTGTCACACGAACTTAGGCTATGAAATAGATGTCTTTTGTAGAGGACTATAAAGTGTTCCTAACATTTGATATTATAAATATTAACTAGTATTATATTTATGTAATTTATTATTTGAAATGAAAATTTACTTATGTTTTTGAATATTAAACTTTTAAATTACGTGTTTAAGAAATATTTACCTGCTGTTGAATGATTTTCAGATTAACACATATTTAAAACGAGTTCACTTTCGTTTCCCCGCTTAAAAATCTGTTTGACTTCTCTAATCTTTTTTCTAATTAATTAAACCTCCGTTCTATTGCAGGAGGCTGAAGAAATAAATTTTTCCATTGCAAGGGTCCAGGATTGACAGATCTTGGCCATATCCTCCTCCAACAAGAGGAACCATGTGCTTGTCAAGAAGTGGCGAAGTAAGTTGCTTTTAATTATGCAAAAAAAAGACAATAGCAAAAAAAATACAAATTGAAAATAAAACTAAAATAAAATAGTGAAGCTTGACGGGCTTGTTCTTTATGACTGCCATACTTCACAATAGGATGCAAAAGGGCATTCGACGGAGGGACCGAGGGAAGCAGATATGTTTGCCGAGGGGAGTCAGTTGAGTTTGCCTTTAGTCATTGGTTTGGTTCTGGTCGAGGTGCTCTGTTTCCTGGTTTGGTGTGGAAAGCATCAGGGCGAAAAATGTAAGAGAAAACATGTACGTCGATGAGCAAAAATTATTCTATTTAGCTTTCTGAAACTATTCGGTCCAAACTTGTTTGCCTTATTGCCTTCATTATTTCATTTGTTTTAATTAGCGACAGCTGCTAAGAGGATGGTGTTAAAAATGGAAATGTCGGATTTTTATTGTTAACTTACTTAAAATTGGATGCATATTTACATGCCGACTTTGTTTTAAACTTTGAGAAAAAAGATTTTCAGAGAAGTACATCCACATTTCCCTTAGATGAACAACATTTTATATTAAAAGGCGTTTCAATTTGGACATTTGGACTACATTTTAATCTTTGGCATCCTTTTAAATTTACTTATTTTACTTCCACAGAACAAAACATTTGAACACACAGGTTGGTTCGAGAGAGGCCCTGAACGTTTTTCAAAAGGATATGAAGGCAAAGCCTGTGTACATTGCTAGAGATATATAAAAACGACTTTACCGTACGCGTCCATTTTTGGATTTGGAGTGATACTTCTGTACTTTTCGCCACTTTAAGCTTAAACCAAATGAGGCTTCCCATTATATCTAAAGGAATTAAATGACAACTCCATTGACTTTCACTATCCAACTGATTTTAAAATTCGATAGAAGTGCGTTTTGTAAGCGATACAGCTAAAAATTTGTTGTTTAATCCCCAATGTTATTGAATTATATTTGAAACTGAAGTATAAAACATAACAGTTAAAGATCTACAAATCTATTTTTAAGTGACGGTGTGAGACGGATCGTCGTTTTAAATATCTATATTATATTATTGCATTAGTTATATTCATTAACGCATTATTTAAGCCTATCTCAGTGTAATTCAGACTTAAAATTATCCAAATTGACAAGTTGAAAGTCCAAAATGGTTTGATAGTATGTTTATTTTTAATTTCTCCATAAAAAACATGACTGAAAATCCGCAAACAACAACGTCGAATACGGTCAGAGGGGGTCGCCCCTTGGTTGCCAGATGACAGCCAGACAGCCTTGAACGGGCTTCGTACCCCAGTACAAAAAATATCGCGTAAAAACAAAATGGAAATTAAATTGACGCAACTTACTTCAGCCAAATACGTGCAAGGCAGCGAAATGTTTATATAATTTTGGAACAAATATGAAAAAAAAATCAGAAATTGAAGAGACGAAAATGTTTGCTTAAACTTCGTGCCGATACCAAAAATATTATATCCACTTTTGCAAGAGGTTTTGCGACTATTCGTGTATGAAAGATACGACGCCCCATAAAATGCACTAACGATCTGAAGTCAGACAAAGGATATTCCGACTATCAAATGGTATTGATTCGAGCTGGCGGCTGTAAGCCCACCGAAATGATCAAATAAACGAATTTTTATCTCTGCAAATACGACACTAGCCACACAAAAATTTCATCTTCCGCTGCTGAATAAGAAGACTAAAAGGCAGCCAATTCAATCCAACCAGCCAGCGGGCTGCATTTTCCTTTTGCGTGGAAATTCTGGTCCGCTTAAAAGTCACAGGACTAAATCGGTAGGAACACATAGCCACTTTCTTAAGGTTTGGGAGATAAATGCATAATAAACGAGCGGCAACCCAGGGTATAAGCGTTTGTCTGTAAGAAAAATTCGGCATCTGTAAGTTGACAACAAAGTTCGCATGGAGATTACATATTTATGCAGCTCAATACATCAAATACGTATTGGTAGAATTTTTAAAGAGTGGGGAATTCTTGATGCAGCATTGGCTGACTAATATAAAAAAAACCATTGACACTATGAGAACCGCCCGATTAAACTTGCTGATTCTTACAAATTTTTAAAGTTTACTAAAGTTATAGTACGACGTTGAAAAATGTAACTTGACAGCCATAATACGCAAAAAGTATTAAATAGACAAAAACAAGATAGCACTGCCATAGACAAAAGAACACGAAAGGATAGATGGTTTTAGGCTGGATTTGCGCATCCCAGGACATTGCACGAACAAGAAAAAGACTTCACAAGAGTTAGAAACCAGACAGATTGACATGATCCAAACCTCTGATAGCAAAGTGGATCTTCCATTATTCATGGCCCATTCATTCAGCCAAAAAAGAAACGACTTTTTGGCAAAAAGATGTGGCCACTTTTTGCTGGCCAGCAATCAGCATTGACCTAAGCCGAATGTCTAGAGGCTTTGGCTGAATATTATCCAACAAAGTAGGCAAGGACCAATAGCCAGTTTGTTCCATTAAATGACCCTGCATATCATTTAGTAGGAATGGCATCAATTTGTAGAATGGGTTGGGAGAAAAAGCAGCTTGGGAAAAACATTTTCCTAGCATTTTATGGTCATGTACTTCGACTGGGTCCGGCGCACAGTTTGCATAATTTGTGAACAATTGACAAGCCGCGGCCAAAACAGACTTAAAGTTGTTTTATTCTAACGAAATTTTACCAAAATTCTTAGAAAAATATTTATGAATGTAATGTAAAAAAGGTTTGCAATACTCGTACGTCTACGGTGGTATGCTGAAGTCGGTTCGAAATAAGCACTATGAAATTTTTCAAATGGTACTGGGGTGGGATGCTGGCTAAAAAATAAACAAACACAATGTATACAGACGAATTGTGTTATTTTCTGGCAACTAATTTTCCTTTTATGTAAACATAAAAAAGACGTTCACAAAATACACAGGATGTGATGGTAAACGGATCTTACAAAAGACACAAAAAATATTTAAACAGATATATGCATATACTAACAATGAATTAAAGTAAATACTTTGGTATTTAAAAATTCATTTAAGTAATTAAATACCTGTAAATAAATAATAAAAATATTAAATCAAATAACAGCCTATTAAATTAAATTCACTTTTCTTTCAAAAAGATTAACTTATGGCAAAGCGCTGCAAAATTGAACACGTGTTGAATTCGTAATACGAATTTTTAGAAAGTCCCTTAGATACACAAAACAAGGCACATACAAAAATTCCTCAATTTAGTCTGACCTGCATGTCTTTTGATGGTACCTACTTTTGGGGTTGGGGAAAATGCAGATATTATACTTGCCTTTTCCTGTCATGTTTTTGATCACTAGGTCCGCTGACCGCGAGACTTTTGCTGGTCAGAAAGTACACAAAAATGCGTCACGTTTGCATTTGGGCCTCACATGTGGGCTGGAGCCTTCTATTGGATTCGGTGTCGCCTAGCGACAAGGTGTTGGCTTTCATCTGGGTTTTAGTTACCGCACCCGGCCGCAACGAACTCATGCATGCTTCCTCCACCTCGTAACGGCGGGTCGGGGCACGGTGATTCGACCGCCAGAACAGGGGACTTGGCATACAGCCAGATGCTGCTCCTCCAATCAGATGTAATTACATTGCAGATTACTGGGATTTGTGGCTCCTTTTGTTCCATATTTTTACTTAGATCCCAAAGATTATGAGTGCTTTGGAATTTTTGTATCTTCGATTCTATCTTTAGTTTTGGAATGAATATATGAATGAGCATAGAGTGAATTGGGGTTGTGTAAGCGATCCGCATGAAGCGAGTGATTTGGATTTTGATTTCTATAAATTCATTAAGCTGTACCTTTAAAGAGTTTTTCGATTTGCTTGGCTTTTAATATGTATTTAAATATATTTCAATGGAATTTTGCTTGAAAATGTAATATTAGCAACAGTGCGCCATAATGAGTAGCAACAGCCTGCTGTTTAAAAATCATGGAAAAAAAAATCCCCGTTAAATGAAAACATAATCAAAAACATGGTCGTATATACCTTTCACAGAATATAGCCAGCAAATAGTTGGTTTTAATGGAGCTGATCCATATCCATATTCGATAGCGGAATGTTGCCAGTTATTTTCACTTTTTTTAAAGAATGGATATGAATATGTACTTATGTGTATATATTTTATGCGATATTCGTGTATGGGATAAACATATATTCAAATTTAAAATGTTTTTTTTCGGTGGTTCTGATGCTGCCTGCCGGCAAATGTAAATAAATAAATAAAATTCAATTTTCAGTTAGCTCGCTACATTGCGTTTTTTGATTCTTGAGTTGTAAACAGATTCATGAAGTTTCGTTTGGGGTGCTGTCATCAATTTTAAGATTCACATAATGAAAGCCACCAGCAGATGGCAGGCAAGATAAATCAATTGATGGCACTGCTCTTTTGATCTGATCCAAGTTTGTTCGCCCTGACAGTCAAAAAATCACTGAAATTTATTAAATTTGGGTCACCATACGCACCTGTGTATTTTGGCTTTAACATCCTATAGTATTTATGGCATTGCAATAGTTTGTGAAGAAAAACCAATATGGCAGCCAACTGACGGATAGACGGCCAACTGACGAGGACTCAAAACTTTAGTGATAAATCAAAATTATCATAAAAGACGATATTGAAGGACAAAAAAATATCGATGTACCCTTTGGAAATAAATATTTAGATAAATATTTTCAAGTTTGCAGTGCTGAAACAGCTGTTGCAAGAGTCTCCAAAATCGATTAGCATAAAACTGATAATAATTTAAACTTATTTTGAGGCTGCTGTTGCTGTTGTACATCGGCAGCAGCAGTTGGTACAAAAAACTCAAATGACATTTTGTCAGTTCTCCTTGAGTTGAACAAATGCCCCCGAACATTTAACTGCGGCCAAAACAAAAGACAGCTGGGGGAAACATATAAAAGCAGGAGAAGGAGCAGCTCTTAAGCACATTTCCTTGCGCTCTGTGATACTTTAGCCTGGGAGGCCAAATTCTTTTGGGGTGTTGCCAGTCAAGGACACTTTCGTCTTTCAAAGATTATCAGCTCTACTTTAAATTATTATCATGTCACTGATGGCAATGCGGCTGTCACCCCTCGAGCCCGCCATACAAATTGGGGTTTGTCCTTGAGCAGCTTAGGGAAATGGGGATCAAAAAACGATAAGGAGGAAAAAAGAACAACATGACTGTAAGATGGATTTTTGGATACCCTTACAGATCCATTGTTTCTTAAGTTGAAATGATTCCTTTTCTGTGTTGCAAACATCTTCCTGATATTCATCTAAAAAATACCCTGAGGTGTCCCAAAATGAAGCGTATATCAATTTGTTGTTACCTTATATTTCCTATCTACGTTTCCTGGAGCATCATGGTTCGCGGTTTGGGTTTATGGTCAATTTTAGATTTTATATTTTTCGACATTCGTTTTTTTATTGTTTTCTAGCTCCTTCTTGCTCGCAGTCCTGAGCAATTATAATAGCGGTTTTATTTGTGCTTTGCTTTTGTTTCCATTTTCTGTTTGATTTTATCCGTTGTTTAACTTGTTTTGCTTTCACCTTGTCCGCTTTGTAATTTATTGGTTGGAATTTAAATCAATTGATATTTATTTTCACTTTTGCTTAGGGCGGTTTAATATGTAATTAAGGACGTTATGCACTTTTTTAGAACAACATTTGTTTTCTTTCATTCAAACATGATCAACTTTGTCAAAAGGCAAATAAGTAAACTTTTTCAAACAAATAATGAGCATTTTAATATACTTATAATTTGCATGATGGGAAGTCTTCTGTAGGAACATATGAACATAACGTTTTCTATTATCTAAAAATACTTCTATAAAATCGATTTCGACCTAAAGTAGACCAACTGCTGGTAAGTAAAACACAATTAAGTAATTGTATCGTCAAGTTTTTAATTGAAAATAATGAGCAAATTACTATCCCCCGATTAAGTGCATAAGTATGTTGACTGCTCAAATGTGTCACACTTATGTTTTCTATCCTTAAAATTATGTATACTATGTACGGGTATGAAAACCCTAAGAGACCCAGCTGGTAATGACTCTGACAGACACGCAGCAGGGCTTCCAGGGACATTAACAGTAGCCACATTTTCTAACGAAACTTTTTCATTGCTCTCAGAGTGCAACTAAGTGGGGAGAGAATTTCACTTATGGGAGTTTTTATACGTTAGTATGTGAGTGTGTTTGAATAGAAAATAAAATTACCACTGCCTTGGAAAGGCAAAACTCATGTCTCCAGAGATGAGACCCCCCCTTTGCCATAGAAGACAACTTTAGCCGAGTACTGTTTAAAATTTGCTATTGCTCAAAATAAAATAAATCAGGGGCCTCTCACGCCTGGCTGTAATTCAATGTCCACTAAAATTTTAATTTTTTGCAGATTGAAGATTTTCTTGTAGAACCCCGCAAACTAATATCTGAATCTCTAAAAAAACAAAGCTTTGATTTTGTCATTATACGGAAAACAATCATTTTTTATTTTGGGGTGCAGCGCCCTGAACGTCAGTTTTAGTTTTCCAAATTTCAGTTCTTCTTTTTTCCAATAAATTTTGTTTTGGAATTAATAAAACTTATACTATTCCAAATTCCTGTGAGATGTCCTGCCAAGGCCATGAGGCCAAAATGATGCCAAGGATAATGCCAAACCGACCATTATGAGTTGCGACTTTAAAATTATGGGAAAATCCCCAAAGGAGGCGTTCGAGATGTTCGCTTTGGCCCAGGCGAAGATTTTGGGATTGCGGGGCTACATCATCCAGGTCTCTGAGGATTGCTTCCAGGGTCAGCTGCAGGGCAAGGGCCGTGTGATCGAGGCCTTCAAGCAGCTGATCCTGACGGCCGCCGAATACGTGGCTGCCGTCCAGGAGTTTATCATCAATAGCCTCAAGGCCATCGATGACTATACCTGCAATGCCTTCGAAGTGAAGGTCAAACATACTAACTAGAAGCTCTGCAATCACTAGGACGGGGCCCTCAAAGTTATCAGACACGATTCCAAAAGTGGAACAAACGCGTTGGAAACTACTAAAACGTTATCTGAAAACGTCATCTTCTTCCATTTTGCGATCTGCCTTGGAGCTCTTCCGTTTGTGCGCAGATCTAGGTGCTATTCCGTTTTGCCCGGGCCTCACCCGTGGGGCACTCTTTCTTCTTTTTCAACGGTTTCTTTGCATATGGCATATGGCTATTGGCTGCCGACTTATGACAGCCAATGGTCTCTCTGAATTTCCATGCCAGATTCTTCACAAAACGAAAGAGAAGAAAAATCATTACAGTCTTTGGTTTGGCTTAAAACGGAAAGCTAAGGCAAATAAAATAAAATTGTTCCAATCTTTCACGGCCGGATTTTTAAATAAAAAAAATATTACTATCCACGAAATAAATTAAATAAAAGCTAATAAAAATGATGAACACATTAGAAAAATGGAAATATTTTAAATTAAAATATACATAAACTTTTTATATTTTTTTTTATATATGTCCACATTTTTTAATATACTTTGGAATGAACTCCCATTTAATGTAAAAGAGATTGTAAAAAAGTTTATGATTCTTTATTGTTTATATTTTTAGTGAATAGATTGAAATGTTACTTTGCATTTTTATGATTTATTTTCCCAAATAAATTCAAATCAGTAGGAAATGGTCAATCTTTATAGTGTCCGTTCTTCATTTGATTCCGGAACAGACATAAAGGTTATAAAACCAGTTAAAATACTTAGATTCACTTTGATGTATTTACCCGAATCATTTTCGGCTCATTTCATAGGCAGCAAATTGGGACAAAAGCCAATATATTTTCCGGTGAGTTCAATTTCCCTAAAATCCAACAACGTAATAAATAACTTTTATTCTGCTTTCAATGATGATTACATATATCGAGAGTGCCATTTTCTTTTGCCTGCAATTCCATTCCATTTCCATGGTTCCTGTGTGATGTCAGTAATTTTATTACTGCCTTTTTGACTTATTACAAAGGCAGCTTCCGTTGCCTTTAAATGCTTCCTTGATTCCCATTCTGGATATAAATGTAATAAAAACGGATAAAAATTTACCTTCAACCAACGTTCCTACATTCCATTTTTAAAAATTTTATAGAAAGGAATTTCATTTGATTGAAGTTAAACTCACTTCAATTTCTCGCCAATTGTTTTTTGAATTTCTCACACGTTTTTTTATTGGTGGTCCTTATATTCGATATCCGTGTCATTGATACTTAGAAGGGGTTTTTCGCCGGTCGGTCGGAATTGAAAATCAAATGAATCATTGATTTTTATTTCTGATTTTAATCGGCTTTTGTTTAACAATAAATAAAAGGCATTGTGTCTTTTTGTCGGTTTTTATTTACTGGCGGATGAAATTTCCCATACGTGGCAAAAAAAAAACCTGAAAAATGATCTCCAAAAACAATAAATATTAAATACTTATTATTCATTACCCATCTTTTAACCGGAAAATGATTGACAAAACCAAAAACAAGCATCGCAATTGAATTTTTAATTTTTGGGGTAAATGTTGGATATGCTATCGTAAAATGTGGATATACAAAAAGTATTTAGTTTTAAATATAGTACTTTTGTATGATTGTTCAATGCAGAAAATTGAAGAAATTGAAACAAATAAGTTGAATAGAAATAGCTGATTTGATATGCATAAAAATAATAATAATGTTTTTAGATATTTTTTGGCAAGATGAGGTTGCCATTTGATTTGCGTTTTGGGACATGTGTCAAAACATTTTAGATCACTAATTGCAAAATGGCAGAATTAAGCTTTGATCAGCTTTTTTCAATTTGTTGAGCTAAGATGTCTTACGGATGGAAATTATATCTGTCAAAGTGTTGCATTCTGTCCAAAGTATTTTTTCTCGAATATATCTATTTGTATTAGTATTTTTGTATATCGCCAGAACGGGAAAAATCTCAGCCATTCTTCATTTTTTTAATTTTCCTTATTCCTTTTAAAAAGATTAATTAAATCGCTCTAATGTTTGGATAACCGTGTGCGGGGTATTGTGTCTTGAATATTTCGTCCCGTTTGCCAAACAGCAGACATCAAAGGTCAAAAGGCTTAATTCCAGGTTGAGGTTTTTGTTTCATTTTTCATTTTTTCAGGACAGTTCAGTTTTTCCATCTAGTGATGCTATGGTCCGTCTTTGAATTACCATTATTGTTGTTTTAAAATTCTGGTAAATAGTTTTTTATTTTATTTATTTTGCGTTTTTATTTTACGGGAAAAAATTGTTCTAAGGATTTAATCTGGAAAAAAGTAGTTCTGCAATTTTAAACTTAAAATGTTTTATTAACTCAAAAATTTTTGATCCCTTGAATTTTTTTTTTTCCATTGCCCGTTCCCCAAATTTTATAAGTATTCGTCACCTGTTAGTCCATTTTGCACGGCCATTTGGTTTGCCTTTACATATATTTCCGCTCAAATACTTGGATGTCGTCGTAGCGGTGTCACTCTCCTGTTGGAAATGTTATTTTTTTTCATTTTTATATCTCTTTGAAAAAGACCAGCGTAAACCGAACATAAAATCATTCATTCGCAGTTTTTGTCGTCGTACGTCATTGTTCAAAAATTCCTGACGCGTCATTTCAGCGTTTCCGCGTAAATTTCATTTGCATCGCAATTGAATAGATTTTTGGTTGACTCTGTCGATGCAGGTTGTCGTTAAAATGTTGATATAATCGATAGGGTGTTGGTTGATAAATGGGTCACTACTTTTTTTTTTATTTTTCAATGGAGTTCCTTGAATTTTGAGAATCATCTGAAGACATACAAAAATAAGTTTAATAAATTTCATTGACCAAACACAATTTAATACCCAATTTTCTGGTATATAAAGTTTTCATGATTTTTTACATAATAATTTAAATCCTTTGAATTATCCTTTCACCTATAATTAATTTGTATTTCAGCTTTAATTTCAAATTTTTCGCCTTATTTTGTGGAAAATGAGGTGGATTGGGCCTTAATGAAAATTTATATGCCAAAAAAACAGTGGATTTGTGTCTTTAAAAGATGGTTGTATTCGAATTTAAAAAAAAATGACAAAAGTTCAATTTTGATGATTATTAAATTTTTGATCGAAACACGATTGCATTAAAAATGTGCGTGGATTATTCTCCTTTGAAGAAATTTTCCAACGACAAACGTCTTTATTTTCATTTGAATATTTTTGTTAAATTTTTTTTTAGCTACACAGGAGGTCACGTGACCATTTAAGGATACTGGTACCTACTAGCTACTTTTTGTGTGTCATTGTTGGATGCAATGGACTTTTCACTTGAATTACGGAGAACAATTTTTGTTTTCCTATTAACTGATTATTTATTCAGCTCACGTGTTATGAATGGATGTAATTGGGCCATATATCCCCAGATTTTATACGGAAACAAATTCTTTATTATTTTGGATAAATAGTTTTGAACAAAATTATGGATTCGAAATGACATTTTGATTTACACCCAATAAATTCACTATAAAAAGGAACCGTTTAATTTAACCAAATATTTTGTTTATTAATCCTTTTCATGCTACACCCCATAATTTTGCATCATGTATACTCGTATATGGAGTATATCAAATTTTTTAACACGCGACAGTCGCTTCCGATTTCCCCCACTGCACCTTCTCCTTCCCATATTTTGGCATTTTTTACAATTTTAATTGTTCCATTATTATCAAATTTTGTTGTAAATTTTCTGAATTAATCCTTTAATTTATAAAAAATATTTTTAATGAAACAATCCTATCAAAAGTATATGTACAAAGTTTCATGTTTCTATCTTCAAAATTGGGTATTTAAACCGGACTATTTGCGGATAGTGCACTGCCCTTCAACCATTTTTATATGATTCTTGGAGAGAGAATACGCAACTGGAAACGGAAAAGACGATTTGTCGATTGTCTGTGTCATACTGGCATACGATTTATGATACTGATGAACTGATACACGAATCCGTGATACTGTTGTGCCCATCTGAATGTAGTTGGCGGATTCTTTTAAATATAAATGGATAAATTGAAACTGTGATTTTTGGAAAGCAACCTTTGAAAATGAATATGAACACATTGAAATTTTTATTATTTTTCCATATTTTAGCAATATCCTAAGAAGATTTTTTTTCAGTCAGGGATTAATTCTAGGGAAATTTTCATTGATGAAAACATATGAATGAAAGGGTTCAATGTACTTTTCTTTTGAATTGAAAGTCAAAGTCAAACAATAACTTCCGTGCAGCTGTTTAATTTCTACAGCAAATAACTATTCTGTAATTTCCTTAAAAAATTTTCCAACTGGAAGTGGTAGACAAGACTGCGAACAAACCCACAGAGCAAATATAAAACAGACAAAAAGTTTCTAAAAATCCCAGGCCATAATTTAATTGAAGAGAGAAAGATAAACCTCTACCAAAAATTAAAAAAAATAATAAAAGCTTCCTGCTTTTGTGTGTGGGCTTCGTTTATTTAACTCTTTTCGGCCAAGCTTGGAAATGATGCCTATGTCCTTCCCTTTTACTGAATAACCAAACTCTACTTGAAAATTTTGCTTGCTTTGCAGCTTTATTACCGAATTTTTCCAAAAATATTTTTATCAAAGAGGTCAATTCATTTGAACTTCTCGAACTTGAACTATCGCAACAATTTACAGGGCCATTTACCATGGACAACGATGCACCCCAGAAAATTTTTAAGGTCATGGCGATAAAAATATATTGTTCCCAGAGCATATGATGCCGTTACCAACCCTTCCAACCAAGGCAGTTGTTAACATACGTCTGGACCCTTTGCCAGCTCTCCTCGATTTCTATCTGTGTATAATTTGTGCGACAAACTTTGTCATGCGAACTCTCGCAGTTGGTAAAGCTTCCTCCAGCTGTGGTCCTGCCACAAAATAGAAGAGAGAATAAACTGAACCAGGACCTGAACTAGAACTAGGACCATGGCCTAGTATGGCATGGCCACCAACTGGATAAATTTAAAAATTTGCATGTTAATGAATGGCTGGGCATGGATGGGAACTGTTGCTCCAGAGTTTTTAACTTTTGCTTGTGGATGGGTACTCTGGGACTCTGCTGTGCGGTCGAAGGTGGGATTCTCTCGTCTCTCGATAGGGAGTGCAGAGAGATGTCCTCATGTGGACGTGGGGAACGAAACTTTGAGTGGTTTCCATCATTAAACAGGGGCCCAGAAGCCAGGAACCAAGTGCATGCCGCCGAGCTAGAATCGATGGATGCATTTCACACCAGCTAATTGAGATTTTTCGTATATTTCTTCATTAAGGAAAACATCTGGATGGAAACACATCTCTAGCAAAATCCATGAAGAGCTAAAAATGCCTGGGGAAAGTTTATCAGGAACCACTTTGGTCCCCGCTGGGGAATGGGGGATTTTCTAATATGCCAAAATGAGTTCTAGCTAAGAGAAAGTGTCAGACAAGTGTCAAATGGGTGTACTAGAGGAGACGCCCCACTTTGTAGGAAACTCTGTAGGAATTTTCAGTCTGGTAGTAAATTCTATTGACACATAGAATTTCTGAAACCCCTTTCCTCTTTAATTGCTGCAATAAACTATTCATTTAGGAGGGACCAATGTATTCTAAAAGGCATTTTAAGAGGCCACGGACTATGCGCTGAGTATTTAATGCACTCATTGAATCAGTCACCTGTTCAACCATTTACTTTTGCCTCCATTTACCATTTGAGTGCCTCCTTCAGATGGTATTCCATTTGAGTTTCACTCGAAATGCATTCATGCATTTTTCTCGGTGACGAGTCCTTTTATCTGGAGACTCTCTAGTACGTTGAAGGACAGTTGTAGAACAAACTTCCCAGCCAGATGGACATTATGAAGTTTTCTAATTTGGTATTTGGCAGTATATAAACGTTTCGTTCGTTTTATTAAATGCTGGCGACTGTGACTGTAAATTACATTAAAAATTATAAATCAACACCCGAAATTTTAAGCCAGTTGAGTATGAGAATAGTTGGAAGAGATTTATTTAGTTCTAAGTAGATTTTTCTGATAGTTGCAAATTTGATTGGTAAATTTGAAAAACACTAGAACAGGTTTATCAGGATACTTATCGACTTATAGAAACATGCACACAGAACCGTTTTGATCTAGATTTTTACAACGCAGAAAATGCCTCAAATGCATTTTCGTTTCAGTTTTTTGCACAATTTTCTGTAGTTAAATAAGCCAATTTTTAATCGACAAAAGATGTACAAACGAGGTACCATAAAAGGATTCTTTTGAAAAGGTCTGTCCACCTATCTTTTACTATGTTCAATTAGCTGTTAAGTCTGGGGATTTAGAGATTCAGGCTTTTCCATTTGGTTCTGTATATAGCTGCTGCACAAGTCTGGCAGACCCTTTTGGTTCTCTACTTATTGGCAAGACAAAATATTTGAACTGACTGACCAAACAATTTAGAATCAGGCAAACAGGGAATGCAGTACTTGACGGAGCTTCAGGTCTCAAACTTCAACCTCTATTCTGTTCAGAAAATTTGAAGGGGAAAATTCTTGGCACTCATTACTCAGCAGCGCTTCCCTTGCATGACTGCAGAAGTTTTAGCGGAGATGATGCCCTTCCTTCAGAAGAGTTTTGCGCAAGGAAGTTTCAATTTATTCATACCGCTCAGGAATGGATAAAACAATACTAATTAAATATGTAAAATCAATCTGAAATTTTTGAGGGCAGCCAGTGAAATAAATCCTAGAAATTCGTGCAGACAAAATAATTGAAAATTAGACTACGGTGTTAAAGAATGTATTAAAAGAGTTAATCTAAAACTGTCCCTAGGGAAAGATTTAGGAATACATTCCATTGGTTTATCCATGATTTAAAGGATTTTTGAACTTTGGCTCTTCGGAGTAGCCTCTGGAGTCTTTTATATTCAGTGATTAGTCACTGATAGTTTTCTGTCAGCATGGATTCATATTCTATAGTTTTCGTTTTCCATTCACGTTTGTGAAATAAACAAAAGCTGGTTCGTCACGCAGAATAACAAAATCACAATATGGCAATTTCTCGCTGCTCGACTCCACACAAGCTGGGGAAATGGGTTGGAAACCATCATCTGACTTGGGGATCAGGGACACAGTTGATTTACATTTCTGCATCATTAGATGGAGAATATGTGCTGCAGTGGCCTTGTGGCAGTCTGAAAATATGCTAATAAATGTATGGATGTGTGGCAGTCAGTCAGCTAGAAAGTAAAAACAGCAGGAGCTATGGATGAAAACAGCA
Organism: Drosophila bifasciata; assembly: GCA_009664405.1. Classification (NCBI taxonomy): domain Eukaryota; kingdom Metazoa; phylum Arthropoda; class Insecta; order Diptera; family Drosophilidae; genus Drosophila; species Drosophila bifasciata. Next base: position 11,077,047 of record CM019042.1, read on the forward strand.
GGAGATGTCAGTGGCAATGAAAATAGTCTAATCGGATCAAGAGCCTCTGGACGGATAAACAGATAAGACACTTGGCTTTGACGCTGCCACAAAGATAAAATCTTATCTGAAAAGCTTCTGTTGAAATACTTTCAAGTAATAAATTATTATGGCTGAATAAATTTGGAAAAGAGAATAAATGCCGCACAGCAGGCAAAGACAGCTTTAAAAATGATTTAACTTAACACCCGCAGCACGGTAAACAAAAATGTAAAAAATATTATATGTGTGTATAGATTCGTATTTATGAACTTTCAAAATGCAATTACACAAAGTTATCATGAACCTAGAATGCATAGGGCAAACAACAGTGGGATGTCAAATAGGATTTTGGGATGGGATGAGAAGGACTTCTGAGTCGTGTTGGTTGTAATTTACAGCGGAATTACTACAGGGATGGGATGAAAGTGAAGGACCTTTTAATGTTTCTCCATCTCTTGGAAGCTTCAATAACGAGTTAAGAGTTGAACGACAGTAGTAAACCAAGCAACACTCAAATTTAGCTGTTACTTATTTAATAACCAAATTTAAAAACTCAATCAGAAGTTTGAAGGCCAAAGATATAATGATAGGATGGGGATCTTTGAATATATTAAACTCAGTTTTTATTGAGCATTGCCATATGAAGATGGCGTTTTAACCGCTCTTATTTGATAAAGCATAAAAATTGCATAAAATATTAATGTCTGAGTATGCAATGAATAAATATGAACCAAAACGAACGAATTAACGACTGACAATTGATTCGGCGACGACTCAGGAAAAGATTATTTGCATTGCTTGCTGCTTCAATCAATTATCCTGAAAGCACTGAATTTCTCTTTGGTTTGAACGCTTAATGTTGAACAATTCAAACGAGAGAGCAAAAATAACTCATTCTGGCAGAATGAAAAGGAATTTTTAATTAAACAAAGGTGTTCAAGGAATGGATGGAAAAACCTATATATTTTATTCTGTATCTTTCTTACATCCAACCAAATGTATTGAAAAGTTGAAAACTTTAAATTCTCTAAGTATAAAGACCACAAAGGATTCCAGGAGGTCCGAAATTTGACGTTTGCTAAAGGAGGATTAGAAAATAAATCTGGAAAACGTTTGAAAATAAATATCTTTATTCACTAAACGGTACAGTAACTTTTTAAAAGTTAAGTTTTCCGAAACTACCATACATATTTAAAAAATGGTATATGTCTATATATTTAAAAATTAAAAATATGCATGAGGAGCGCATCAAAAATAAACTGAGGGTGTATAAGCAATGCATTCAGAATCCTTTTGTGCAGTGAACTACTATAATTCGCATTTTATATCCGACAGTGTAAATTAGTTAGTTGTTGCCAGTTAACTGCAGTGGTGGGTGTGCCTGTGCCAGTGGCTGTGGTGCTGCTGCCGGCTTCTTTTTCAAAGTGGTCTCATTAGTGGGCAAGTTAATGGATGCGTGCTCTATCCGAGCATTGAGCATTTTCTTCGACTGTCTTCATTTGAGCGGTTTACTTTTCGATGATGTGCAAAACTTTCCACCAGTTTCAATTTTCTTCTATCAAACTTTTCGATTCTTGTATGAACTTTTACCTTCTTTCTCCTTTTTGGTTTTCCCTTTTGCAGTGTGTGTCTTTGTCTTTGTTGCGTTTAAATTGCCGTCAATTAGTTTAATTGTTTTCCCAATATTTTTTCTTTCCTTTCCTCTACCTGCCCTCCTTCCTGCTCTTGTTGCCATCAATTGATTAGTTGTGCAATTCTTTTGCAGCTGTCAATGCCTTTGTTTCATTTTATTCCATGTATTCTTTGTATTCGATTTTAGTGGCCATCATATAGAAAAGCTGTTGAGTTTTATTTTTGCAAACCATTTTTGGGGCCAGAAACGCATTGTATTAAGGGAAACTTTAGGAATATTGGTTAGGAAAATCCAAAGATGGAATCAATTGTCATGGTGGTATTATTCGATTTTCAATTGTTTCCTTTATGGGATTTATTGATTACACTTTGACTTCAACTTTCATAGTTCTTAAAAATTTTAAATTTGTCGTTTAGCTGCATTTTTTACTTCAAGAGCAATAAGAAACGCGTTAAATGCAAGTACTTTTTACATCTCAACCATAAAAATTGCATCTCATTGCATCGCGACCAAAGGGTTACTTGTCCTGAAAGATGAAAAGGCACATCTGCACATTGGATGCTGGAACTGTCACAAAAGACAATGAAGATTTTATGAAAATTGATGATGTTGTGCTGGAGTTTGTGTTTGCTAGACGACGCCTGAAAAATTGCCATAAATCTTTGTCAACTTTTTGAGAGAGTAAAAACAAACGAGATTAATTCACTGAATGACACACACAATACTATTTACAAACATCACTATAATTTCATATCCTTCAGCTGCTTAAATCAAATTTAAATCGACTATATATTAGAAATTACAATCAGTCAACTATTTCTGTCTCGTAAAAAATTCGGAAGATTATCTCTACTCTAATCACACAATCACTAGAAAATTAAACATTCCAAAAAGTTATAGGCGGTCTCATAATACAATATTTTTATATTCAACATTCCCAGTGCTCGTACAGATTTTCATATTTTTTGGTGTTTTTGTGTTGGCTTTTGTGCTGTTTTTCCTCCAAATGCCAGCGAACAGCAAATTGCATTTAATTCAAATCTGCCAGCACCGCGGGAGGACTCTGAACTGCAGACTCAATCAATTTAATTTCTCGCCAGACAAAATGTTGTATCAAGAACCTCTCTGCGGCGGTGAACTGCTCTTAGATCTGTAAATGTTTTCACCAACTTAAACAGTGTACTTGTTTTGACTAAATTTACATTTTTTCAAGAATTGTGGAAATTGTACAAATTAAATCTTTAATTGTTGAAAATTTCTATAAGGATTTTTATGGAGATGGAAACTGCTCTCTGAACGACTGGTGCACCCGGCACGGAAAATTAGCTGGAAAAATTAGAAAAAATTAGAGTTTGTAAACAAGAAAATAAAAAGTACACATTTATAAAAGAGAGACAGTTGGATAATTATTTGAAATGGCACACAAAAGTTGTATGGCAGACATTGAGAGGATACTTTGAGCTCTGCTGACTCCAAGTCCAAAAGGAGGGAGTATTTCGAACTATTGACAACAATCCCAAAAGAGTCTTCCGTCTAGTTAAAGTTAACAGCATCATTCCCATGTTTAGCTATATGTTGGAAACTACCTTATGGTGTGTGAAGAGCCTTTAAACATGCACAAATTCCAAAGCAGCTAAATCTTTGAATATATGTACTTTAATACTCGTAAATTACTATATAAGAACATTTTATGGTTAAATCATCAAAAAATAATAATATCATCATTTTTGGCGCCATTCATCATGGATTATTACTTATTTTGGGTGCGACAAATGTTTCGTGTCAGCAACCCCAAATTCAATTAAAAAATCCATTATGCAAATACAATTGTGTCCGCATTTGGTTCCCCGTTCAAGCTCCTTCATAAATATTTATGTGCCAACAGCAGGGGAAACCGCAAGACTAACCAAAATTGATTTTTGGTTTGATTCTCCAGAGTAAACATTTGTGGGGAGGGGGATATGTTTTTGGTTTAGGATTTCCATATTTACTCAGGACGGGGTGGAGTTCTCGTTGCCCCACACACTTTGTGAGACTCTGGGCGAAACATTTATAAATAAATTGGGAAATATATGGAGATACACAATTAGAGGCCATACGAAATCATGCCCATAAGGCATAATGAACTCATAAGGCTACCGAAAATTGAGCTATTTTCTCTATTTGGTTGAGTTTGCCATCAGGTCAAAAGCACTTAACATACTTTCACCTACACTCCACCTCCATTTGTACCACTATCTGCATCTACCTCTTCACCTTTTCTGACAAATTTTTTTTTAGCAAGCTAAAAATTCCATTTTTATTGGGGTCACTGGGAATTTACAGGGTAGAAAATTTTTTATTCGATAGAACTAAGTTGTTGAGTGGCAGCTTAAACTGTCTATGTACAAATATCCTATGGGTGATTTTTCAAATCTTCAACTTTTGGGCAAGAGCGGGAGCACGAACGTAGTGATCGTAGCACGAGCATAGGCGTGAAAAAGAGAGAGAACGAGCATAGGCATGAGAGCGGTAGCGCGGCTAACAGTTTGTGTAGCTGTAACACTAACAGTGCTGGAATGCGCGCCAGCGCCGCAAAACATATTCATATGCAGTAAATTTACCGTGGAAGCACTTACCCCAGGTATAAGCGATCTAAATGAATTAATAAGATTTCCCCAGCATAGTTAGGCATGTAAATTGGATAAAAGTAATACAAATGGTATTCTTTTTTATATGTATTGTAATTTATTGAGTTCTGACATTAATTACAAAACATATTATTAATATATTATATTCGAACATTTGGCTTTGTTTTGGTTGAATTCGTTCGATTTGGGAGTGAAAAAATACATGATTTGGCACTTTTATGTGATACACTTTGGCGGCACAAATTGGCAGATGATATAAAGAGGATTTTGGTTTTGGCAACACAAAAAGGAACAGAACATGAGAGAATTATTCTGAGAAATGTAATGTGAAATAATAACTGGAAAGGGTAGTAGCAGAGATCCCCGTCACGTTACGGTAGCCATAGCTCCAAAGACTCCTCATTCGGGGGCGAGGATGATCTGGCGCCTCTGTCTTGTGATTTCCTCGACCTCTGCTCCTCGACCTGAGCCTCTTCTTCATCATTTTTTCGCCGATGCCATATGACCGGATCTGTTTTTGCCACGATGAAGGCAGCACGCTTCCGGGATTGACGGGGTTTCCCCGGTCACGCTCTGCTTGGCAGCCACCCGGTTTGACCCCGGTGCCCCGACGTGGATGGGCCCGATTATCTTATCGGAGCCCTCCTCGCAGCGGTTTCTGCTTTTGAAGACGGTGGACCGACTGAGTCTCCCCGTCTTCTTAGGATCTGGTTTCCCAGGCGTTGATGTAGAGGGATAGTCTTTTCCCTCCGGGACTTTGCAGAGGAGTACCGAGCTCCTTTGAGGTGTTTTTTGTTATTTTAAAATTCATTGACATATGAAGTTGGACCCACAAGTAGGCGGGATTTTTCTGTGTGTGTTGTATTGATTCCGATGAACAGTTACGACAACATACGACGACATTTGTCATTCAGTTTTAGTTCGACTCAGTTTCAGTTTCATTTTACAGTTTTAATTTGCTCCGTAAAATAAAATAAGTTTTCAAAATCCTAAAAAAGATAGATGTACGTATAAAACAGTTTTCTTTGTGTCCCCCATCTCCCTCCAGTGGCTCCTCCAGCTTCTGTATCAAAAAAATGCAGATTCTGTATCAGAATCTGTTTTAATTACGAACATCTGAAGATCAACAATACCTATGCACTATCCGCAGACATACTATACATACATATTTATGTGTAATAAATGTACACAGCTGCTGTAGTGCCATCGTCAATCGATATGGATGCGTACGGCAATTTGGATTACATGAAAATGCTGAGGGACAAACTGCCGACGGAGGCATTTAAAAGCGCTATTATTTGGTAACAGGAATCTGTTTGCAGGCAAGGTAGGGGTTTGTTTTTGTATCCATTTGATTGTGTTCCTCAAGTTGTTGAATTTATTTCTCAGATATATGCATATGGTATATGCTCAATGTTGGCTGCACAGGCCGGTGCGGCAGTCGTTATCGCCGTGGAAATGAACAGAACTGTCAAATTGACAGAAAAAATATTCGAGGAGAATCATTTGGAGGACATTATTAAAGTGGTTTATGCCCGAGTGGAAGATATTGAGCTCCCCAATTGCATTCAAAAGGTAGACATCATAGTGTCCGAGTGGATGGGGTAAGCTAAAGTCAACGTTATGATTTATGATTTATGATTACTTTTTGGGTGTCAGATTCTGTCTTTTCATGACTCCCTGCTCCCTGCTCCACTCGGTCCTGTATGCGCGAGAGAAAGTGGTTGAAGTCAACGGGCAGCATTTTCCCGGACCAATGCATCCTGTATATCGCAGCCATCGAGTATCGCAAAATCAAGGATAACAAAATCGACTTCTGGAATAACGTGGACTAACGTGGGCTTCAATATGAGATGCATGCGCGAAGTGGCCATTCAAGCGCCACACATTGAAACTGTCCACGAAAGACGCGAAAGTGATGTCAAATCATTATCCGGTCATCGCACTAAACCTTCGTATAGCCCAGAAGTCCGATCTAAACTTTGTTTCCACGTTCATGTTAGGCATCCAATACCATCCAATAACCATGTGCATGCGCTGGTTATGTATTTTGATGTCTGGTTAAGCATGTGCCGTTTGCCATCAGTTGGCTTTAGCACATCGCCCTCGGAGCCCTCGACCCGTTGGGGGCAAAATCTGTTCTTCTTGGACAATGCAATTTGCAAACCAAAGAAGGTGACAGAATGACGGGAACGCTGAGAATGAAACAAAACGCTCGCAACGAACGGAACATGGACCTGTCCATTCGCATACAGTGTTAATATGAGTGCTAATATCCCACTGGACGATACAATATATAGATACGTTCAGAAGTAATGCATTTGGTAGGTGTGTTCTTCGTCTAGTGGGATATTAGCACTCATGAACTGTATGCGAATGGACAGGTCCATGCCCCGTTCGTTGCGAGTATTTTATTTAAGTTTTATCGTTCCCGTGATTCGGTCACCTTCTTTGGCCGCAATTTCATTGTCCAAGAAGAACAGAGTTTGTAATTACTTCGATAGCGGCAGAGTGTGAGTGTGACCAGGCAATACGCATAGTCAGCTCTGCGTGTTTTGTTAACAAACAAAATTATTTTGAAGTTTATATAGTTTACATACATATACATTTACATATCTACATACACTTCGCGTCATCAGGTTAGCGCCCCTTTACTAGTACACACATTTTCTTTCAGACTTTTTTTTCTCTTTGCCTATTGCACGTAACTTCTTAGTTTTTTCTTTTGATTTTTGTTATTATTATATGAGATCTCTCTCATAATAAAAATAAAAAAAATAAGGATAATTATGTTTTATTTTTCTTTTCTGCTTTATTTTCGCAAAGAATGCGTGCACCTGATTTATGTATTTTTTGCGTCATCAGGTTAGCGCCGCCAAATGCAGTTTGAGTTATTTTTGCTTATTTTGGCAATTACAGACACCAAATTTGTTGTGAAGCATTACGTATTTAATATCTTTTAATTCAACGTACAGTATGGGTAAAGGAACTGTTGTATCTTACATTTGAAAAAATCAAAGAATGAGGCATACTTTGAATCTGGACTATCCAACCATAAAAACCATGCAGAAAAAATAGGAAGACACTCGGAAAGAACAATTGCCAATTTTCTTAAAAATAAGGAAAGCTATGGAAAAACTACAAAGGGGCAATAATAAAGTGATTTCACAAGCAGATAGAAGAGCAATACTTCGGGAAGCTTCGAATTCGCACGAATCGACCACCAAGATAAGATAAGGCAAAAACCGGTGATAAGGCGAGCTTATCAACGGTCCAAAAGATAATTAAGAAAAGCTAATCACTTAAAGAGACAGAAATTAAAAAAAACCACCACTCAATATGCAGAGAAAAGAAAATGCGCCTTAATTTTTGCCCGAACGCACATGACGTGGTCAACCCAATGGAAGGAAGCATGTTGTCTTTTCAGATTAAAAAATTTAATTTGGAAGGGCCTGATGGGCTATAGTTTTATTTCCATGACCTACGGAAAGAAGAACATCACTTGGACCGGTTGCACAGCCGAGTGGGAGGGTTATGGTCTGGGGAGCAATATCCTACTACGGCACTTGCTTCAATTTTTGACATCGCGTTCATGCGCACAGGACAAACCGTATAACACCGTGTTAAAAACGGCTTTTCCGCTAACAATTGGTACTCTATAGTGTGGAACTTGTTGGCTATCCATGGGGAGATAATCGTGGCTGTAGGGGAGTTCAACGCCTAGACGATTTTACACTTACACTTTACACTTTTACCCTACACTTCGGTTGATAGCCATCTTAATCCTTTAATTGTTCCTTTGGCACTTTCTGTAAATAATTGCAGCTAAATTGAATTTTGGTGAACTGCTTGAAAGTGTATTCCAATTTTATATGTTACATATTTCGACAACCCGAGTAGTGTGACCGGCTTCCAAAGGGTGGTGTGGTGTGCGCTACTACCACTCTGAACAAATAATATTTACATAATTTAATCTTAATTAAATATACTTACATATTTTGGATCAAAATCAGATCGTTTTATTCAACAAGTTTTATTTGTTCTGTATGACTGCAGAATACATGAACAAAGTTTGATAACAGGGACACGAAAATGTATGGGGGTTTTACTTTCGACTTTTCGTTTGCTACAATTGCTCTTCATTTCCCATCCCTATTTGTAGGATCTCCCTCTTTTTTCTATATTTTTTCATTGATTTTTTTAGTTTTCTAATGGTTTTTGACTAAAAAAAACAGCTGACCTGTTCGTGGTGGCTACTTATAAATGTTTGCCTTGCACTATATTTGTAGAAGCGGTAATGTCTTAATCGCTACATCATATGAAATGACACCAATCCGAAAAATGTTTATAAATCATTTACGTGATAAACTACTATAGCTCTGGCTCTCCTGAATAAAAAAATTCAAAAAACTTTACCAAACAAATTTTACATTTATTTGAATATAAATCTGTATTTTATCACAATATCATATTAATATACAAAATACATATTAATAATCATAAGAAATTTTGTTTCTGCTGTTGGGCAAAAATTTGTCTAAAAGTGTCCTCTGCAGACGTGAATACGTCTTTGTACAAATTTTGGAAACTTTTGTTTAGTTGAGCTGTGGAGAGACTATTAAAGTCTATGGTCTGAGCTGATTCAGTTTGATGGCTCTTCACCCTTGTATTCTCGTTGACGGTCATTGTAGTAAAGAAGTAATTATCGAGGTCACACTCGGGCACCTTGCCCATTCCATACAGTGCCTGTAGCTCAGTCTGATCGAGCCTGAAATGATCCAATTTAATATACTTTGTGCTTGTATTTTTGTGAATCATATACCTTCATCCAGCCGGAGTACCCTGCTCTAAGCCAGCAAAGAATCAGGATAATTGGCTGATTTTAACTCGATAGCATCGTTCGGCAAAGTTCGGTGCCTCAGCAAATTACGGCAATAAGGGCGAGAGGTCCAGGTCCATCATATACAGCAGATAAAGAAAATCTGAAAATAAAAACTATATCTCGATATAATTTAGTGCTGTTTGAGCATTTGCGTGAATGCGAATGAAGGATTGAAAATTCCTAAGTTGATTCGGTAATGCATATATTTTTCATCTATTTTATGTGTAAAAACGTTATCTTGAAACAATATAAGATATTCAAAAAAAAATAAGAAGGCAAATGGGAAATAAAAACTTATCAAAACCAATATCCGATTTCTCAAAAGCATTCTAGTATTTAAACCTATGACTGTCTAAGATAGCACGTGTTCAGTGGCATGCGATGGAGCCTTGAGGGCTCGTAATTTTTGTAGTTATTTTTATCGCGCAACAGGAGAGGCGAAAAGAAGGCGCTTGGGCAGTTAACAATTATGAAGCCAGAAAGTAGCAATATTTAAATTTAATATTCACAAATGTACGAAACGATTAAGCATTCCTGGACCACCAGCCGGAATTCAATTATCATTTGAATGTATACAATTTTTGTGTGTTCATTTGCATATTCCCATTTGGAGAGGAATTTTCAACACACATTTGTTTTCACCTCTTGGCAATCAGGCACACAAAAACCCGTTTAAGTGGAGCAACTTGAACCGGTATTCCGAATGGAGAATGGTTGAGCTAGCAGTGAAGTGCTAACAAGTGGGTCAGCTCTAACTCCCTGACATTTTAATAGAAGGGAACTTAATAAAGATGTTAGAAAAAATATTGTACTATATATTTCTCTGTGTGAAAGTGGAGAAGAAGGTTGAGTGCGAAGGAGAGGAGTGAGGTGTGAACATGAGTTCATTAAAATTTTACAATGTTTGGGGAAGCATCCTTGTTTGGTCAGCGCTTTTGGTCAACAGATGTGCGCTTGACTTGCCACAAAATGTGGCATGACTCTGCAGACCATCCTCTGTCCTGTGTCCTCTATCCCAGCCTCCCACTGAGTTTATAGGATTTGTGTTCACATACTCTTCGTTGGCTTGAGCAAAAAAAAACTACAAAACATCCGCTTGAAACATGCTCCAAGTTGTGCCAACAGTGGAGGCCCTGCCACAAAAATATCCACCCACTCAGCACCCTTACAATGAAAGAAATTTTGCCTCTGGTTATGGAACAGCAGAAACCCTGGGGTTCTTCTTGGCATCAACTTTTTTCCCTTAGCCTTTTTTCCTCTTGTTTAGCTTCAATGGAGTCGTGTGTGTGGCGTGTATATATTTTTCAATTTTTCTGGGCCTCCTGTTTTGTGAGGCGGCTCGATTCAGTTTAGTTCGGTTCGGTTTAGTTTTGGACCTCGTTTTTACTGTCTGAAAACCGTACTATAACTCTCAGTGTCTAACGAGCGGTTAAAGGCCTCGGAGATGAAAAATTCTCAAATTATGAGTGATATATATTTTTTGATGGAATAAGAAATTAAGCCTAAGGCTGATTGCAGTTCATATATGTATATATGTACATATGGATGTGCATAAATACATATGTACATACTCGTATGTATGCTTTAGCAATTGAATCTTTGGTTTTGATTGTCTGATTGTGGTGGGAATTGGCATAAAATGGTATAAAGACCAAAAATTGTTTTGATGCCCTAACAAATTCGTATGGGAGGGGTTCGTACGGAACGAATACAATAGTTCTCCGAAAAGCCTATAATTATCGAGTACCAAAGTAAATATTTAAAGATCAATTTTTATCATATTATTTATATATAGGAATCCATTTGATGTACTATTAAAATCTTACGCAAATTACAGCTCGACTCAACTACAAACCAATGTTTATTTACTAGAATCTAGATGGAAAATTATATATCTTACAGGGTAAAAAAATGATTTCCCATTATTCTTAAGCCCAACATTATAAATCTTCTATCTAGTTTTCAGAAAAATTGTTTTTCCTCAGTGCCCAACATACAATACATTTCATTTCCTGGCTCAGTGAGGCATCAATTACTTGCCTCCGGCCCCAGCATCCCTCCCCTAACAGAGAACAAACAACAGTCGACAGCCGTAACTACTGTAAAATTGTTTGGTCTTAACAGAGGGGGAAAGAGGGGAACTGAGTGTGGTGTGTCCAAGAAGAATGACACACCAGACAGGTGATAGATAACAAGGACAGTCTATGGTCATTTTTCCACACGCACACCCTACCACACCCACGCCATTCCAATGTCTCCTTCTCTGAGAAAAAAAAAGAAATGAAATGAAATCTGCCCGGAGCTGAATACCAATATAGTGTTGCTGTCAGTCGGCTTAGGAGAGTAGAAGGTGGGAGTATTGGGGTATGCTGAGGACGAGTTACTAACTGAAGTTTTTCCTATCTATATGTATTTGTCTAGAATGTCTGAAATGTCGACTGGCCTGTCAGGTCCTAGCCGAAGACAGTGACTAAAAAATATTAAATCTGCACAATTTTCACTGTTCAATGGCAATGGTTTCAAACGCGTTAAAAAATAGAAACACTGAAAATAAAATGCAATTTTTATTAAAAACATTTGACTGACAAAACGATGAAACAGATAAAGGTTTAATCACCAAAAATGCTTTTTCTGAACACGAATTATATAATATAAAATATATATAATATAATATAAATTAAAATTCAAATTTATAAATTTAGGTATTTTTTATCGATCCGTTTTGGGACTTAAGCATCCGTCTTTAAACAATCGTTTATATCTATCCATTTAAAATATATTCCCAGAAGTTTATTTTACGCAATTTTTTTTTTCGTATCTTGGAATTTATTAATTACTAATCATTCATTATGCAAATGTGCAAATTTCTGCACAAACCACTGCACGAATTTATGGATAGCAATTTATAAGGATTTCGCAATTGGGCAACACTGGACACAAAAGAAAGAGCTATCTCTCAATAATGGTGAAAATTATTCAATGGTTTTGCATTGCCATTGCACTAGGATATGGCAGGTGTTTGCCAGGCCGAAGGATTCACTTTTAATGAATAGTTTATATGCATTTGGTTTGACTTCCACGCACTGACTGCTGCCCTAATTAACATATCTAAGGCCTAATGAGCAAAATTGAAATCACACACAGATGCACAGAGCAGACCCAAACAAATGGATATAAATTAGTTGCATTTAAATGCTCCAGGCCAAGGATCTCTGGGATGTTTGTGCCAGTGTTGTGGATGCTTGTGCGAAATTCCTTGGACTTGTTGGCTCTGGCATCCATAGAAGTTGGGTTCTGCATTTAAGCCACTAACAATTAATTGTGAATTTGAATATAACTTTGGCTTCCGTTTTGTGGTCTTGACACTTTACACTCGATATGATTATTATTTTACGAGAAACTTGAAAATACATTTTAATGGTTTAGGGATAAACATTTTCATTTCGAAATTCCCATGAAAGCAAATATTATTTTTAGCAATTTTCTTCGCACATCTAAATGCAATTTCTGCATGCTGTTCGCTTTGGAATTTCGTGAAATGTCTTTCGTGTGCTTGTGTCATGCCGGAGCAGACGTGCCCCATCCAGTAGGCATATCCTCTTTGGTAGGCGGGAGAGGAAGCACCCACCAGACAGCACAGGATGAGGCTGTTCCCATAGAGATGGGCCTCAATGTCGCATTCAAGTGGAAGCAGGGCTTTTTTTCCTTTTTGGTTGCATCGCTTGTGCTTTCTTTTATTTTTCCTTATTTTTATATCTTTGCCAGTCATATGCCACATGCCCGCATAAAGCGACAGAGCCTGAAGTGCGTCCCTGACATAACAATGCTCATGTCTTCATAACCAAGTGTGTACGTAGATACGTACATATAGTACGTATAGTAGATGGTGATGTGTGTTGGTTTTTCTTAAAGCAAAATAAATTATATAAAATGAAAAACAAATAAACTGGAGCAAGAAATAAGAAAAAGCGAAAAAGGGGAAAAACAATTAAATGCTTTTGTGATCCTTTGATTTGATTACGAAAGCATTTTTGTTGTGCCTTTAGTATTTGGTAAATTGTTTGGCAAAGGTATTCAAAAGCCTTTTTTGGTTTTTTATTTTGTTTAGATATTTGTATGTGGAAGAGGCATATAATCTTTATTCTGTTGCTTGTCAGTTGGAGAGCACAATGATGTTTGATGAACTTTTGTTAAAACCTACAACCAATATTAAAAGGTTTTACCGTAAATCACTGTCGACAAACCCCTGCTTAAAACTAATCAGAAATACTGGGTAAAGGTGGTGCAACACAACTTTTCGATGGAACTATTCCTTTTATCTAAAATAAAAAAAACAACCTAATTACATGATTTAATTCACACTACCCAAAGATCTAATGAGGTTCCCAACTACTTAGGGATCGCTTATACCAGACAACATTTTGTTTGCATTTAATCCAACATTTTTTCCCTAGTGGCCTTAAATGGGTTCACCCACAAGGGAAAACTGGGAGACGAGGATAAGCAGCTAGCAGACAATTAAAAAATTCTTGCCATGGCAAACATATTTCTCCGCACAAGTGAGCGGATTATAAAAAATGAAGAAAAGAGAAGTGTACATAATGCAAAAAGAGAATTGCACTCAGTTCAAGTTGTTGCTTTTCGCTTTTGTTATGCCAGGTGAAAGAATGTGGCCATAAAGATTACGCGAATAAAAACGGAGAGAAATTGAGAATAAGCACTTGTTTAGTTGTTGGAGGAAAAATGGAAACACGAAAGGCTTTAATCAACTGAAATGCTGTACAAGTGGCCCATCCGGGGCCAAAGGGTAATATACAAAGGATGAAAGACTGAAGAGAAACAAGTACAGCGACCGATTATAAAGCCAACATGATGGAGTCAAGGAAGTTGATTAAAGCCATGTAGCTTTTTTTTAAGTATATTCATTCTTATTTTATTCCTGTGGCTCGCTATCTGTGGAAGTAATCTTTGTTCATATATTCTCGTACATATCTCATTTTCTACTCTTTTGTTTGTCCACGAGTACAGGGTATAGTATAAATCTTCTAACAAGTCTCAACCATAGAGTCCTTTGTGGGTCAGTTTGGTTTTTCCTTGTTGTGCCACTTCAAAAATAAAAGCAACAAGGATGATTCTCTATTTACTATCAGCAGGTGGCACTTTGCTACACTTCCGTTTCCGTTGGCTGCTTATAAACATTATTATATCAGAGTGGTGTGGTCGGTGAAATGCAACTTGATAAATAAAATAAACAGCTGGACGTTATTCCACGGTCTGGGAAATTTAAAAATTACCAGAATTTAGTAATTTTAAAAGGTTTATAAGAATAGGCCATTTTCTCAATAGGTTTTATAAAGCGAGTCGTCTGTCTCATTTCGTTAAAGGAACCCAAAACAACGTTTAAGTCGATTTTAAGACATTTTTCAGAACAATTTTTCCATGAATGTCTGACAACGAATCCTAATACCCAAATTATTTAGTTTCTGTTCAACATATCGTGAAGCAGCCGTTGCCAAAGTACCAACGTACATAGATTTCCCTTCTTGAAAACACATTCAAGTTGGACAATATGCTATCTTAACTCTCTCTGCATTTACCATAAAACAACATCCAATGTCCTCAAGTGTGTGTGCATGTGGATGACTTGGGGAGGAAGGACTCTTAGAGTCCAAAAAAAGAAACCCAACATTTATTTATGCAGTTTTCGAAAGTGCATCAAAACTTGGAAATAAACTTTTATTCGTATTTTTCTGGGGGTCTTCGTTTGCATTTACGTTTTTGGCTGACTTTGGCTTAAAGTTGGGCCAAACTTTTCTGAGCTGCTGGACAGTATTTCTTTTTGTTTGGTTATATGCTGAGGAAACTGATTTAGAAGATTCACGGTTGACTTAGCCTAAACAACTACACTAACTGCAAAAAGAATGGAAACTGAAAAAAAAAAAAGAGGGAAATCCATCTGGTTTTCAGTGTGGAAAGACAGGCAGAAAAACAAGTTTGTCATCGATGCGAGATTAAATACAAATATAACCACAATAACAAGACCAACTTTGAACTAAAACTTAGCTCAATCCAAAAGCCGTAAACGAAATGAGTCAGAGACACACCACAGACTTAAATATATTTTAATTTCTGGTAATTTGTATTATATATTATTTTATTTCTATCTAAACTCTTGGAAGCATGTTAACACCATCCAAACTATGAAATTGATTACTGGAGTAATCAAAAAAATATATTTTAAATTAATTATGATACCGTGTGAGAATCCCTCAGTAGGTCAGCTTTTATTAACACACATTGTAACTCGAGTAAAATAAATTAAAAATTAAATACTAATTAAATACTTTTCACAAACACTCCCTTCCCCAAAATTTGTTAAAGAAAATCTTGTTAAAGAGATTTCTTAGAGTATAAATATGCCTTTGAAAAGAGCCTTCCTTCATAAAAGTAAATTTCCTTCTCAAAGGTGTGTAAAGTTTACTCGGGTAGCCAGAAGGTCCCATACTCCATACTCGTTTTGTGTTTTACTCGTAAATCGCATTTGCTTCTATCATTATGCATCCCGTCAGGCACTCACCGATAAAGTTTTACCGCCAGAGGCTGAGGGCAAGGCTTTTCATGTAAAGATGAGGCTGCTAAATTAACAGGCATAAAAACACACCACAAAAAGTTCCCCTCCACTCCATAATATTTCATTTAGTTTTTTACCTTAGCTTCCGTTGCTGTCGATATGCGTTTTGCCACAACACCCAAAGACAACTTCTTTTAATGCTTCAGATGTGAGTTTTATACCCTAACAAAAGGGTATTTCAATGCATAGAAAATTCATTTTACGGAGCGGTAAATCATAATCGGTATATTTTGGTATATAACTGGACTAAAAAATTTTACTTTAATCTTAAGAAACATAGCTCTGAAAGGGTCGGATACGATTCGAATCAATTTGGCAATTTTTTTTGGTTGTTGGGTTTTGCCAGTGGAATGAGCCCTCAAAAGCCTAGTCCTT
This sequence comes from Drosophila bifasciata, assembly GCA_009664405.1. Classification (NCBI taxonomy): domain Eukaryota; kingdom Metazoa; phylum Arthropoda; class Insecta; order Diptera; family Drosophilidae; genus Drosophila; species Drosophila bifasciata. Next base: position 11,093,219 of record CM019042.1, read on the forward strand.
CTCTGCCTTGGAGTTTATAATGAGTTAATGGGCCTCTATGTGTGTGGGATTTGGGCCTTTCATTTCTGCACTTTCTTCTTCCTTTTTGATGTCTTTGTCAGCTCTCATGTATGCATCTCATGCCTTTGGCTTCCTTCTCCCCATCTGTGTTTGGAATTTTTTCCAGACTTTTTGACATGTGCACATTCCATGAAAAATATATCAACATTCTGGGCACGGTTGACAGCTCCAAGAAGGTTTAAAAAAAACCAAATAAAATAAGCGAAACAACTTTTTACGCTCTCCGAAAACACAACACGTGGTGCGACTTGTTGCAAATTTTTGTTGCATATGAAACATAGTTTTTGTCCTGATCGCTTAAGCTGTTTCATATATATTTGCGGTATTGCGTTATGTGAAGTTTTCCAGTTTAATATTTATTTTCCTCAGGCCTCGTAAAATCGGTTTTATATGTTGTCTGTGATTCATCGTTAGTTTGCAATTTTATTTGTCTTATATTATATTTTAATTTACGCTTTTTTGAAAAACGACGCTCCAATTAATACTGTGAAAAACTGGGCAGCGAAGGCATTTAATTTTGAATTTAATTCAGGAATTTAAAAAATGTAACTAGCACGCGTATAGACATGCAGCAGGGGCTTTTGGATCAACATATGTCTTAACATCTAATTTAGCTAGTATTCTAAAGAATTTTTAAAAAATTTAATTTAATAAGTTGCAAGATGGAAAAGATGGACAGACTTAGAAATCTTTCAATAAATCCATTCGAAAACGTCTTCACCTTTTTTTTGCATCAAAGAATCACAAACCCCTTTCCATCCATACAGAAAGCCCGTGAAATTGTGCAAAAAATGCGATAAAATACCCAGAGTAGAAAAGAATGCAGAAAAATAAAAATCCATCCACACACAAAAGGCAGAGAAGGAGAAAGGGGAAAGTTTTTGATTTTTGCAAATATTACTTACCCGCTTCACCGAGTTTTGTAGTTTGTTGCATATGCCAGCCAAAGTGCTCGTACTCTCCGCTGGATGGCGCCTGCCCCGCAATCATCGCCTGCATGTGCTTCGTGAAGGCGCCGACAATGGCCGCCATTCGATCGAAGGCCGCCATATTGATGTGGCCATTTTGTAAGCTGAACACACAAAAGAGAGAGAGAGGGAACCAAAAGCATGAGTGAGTGGCAGAGAGTGAGAAAAGTATGTTCTAAACGATGATAAAAAGTCATGGGCTTTATTTGCAATGCAAAATGGTGCAGGACTCAAATGGTAAACGGAGTGGGGGAAAGAGATTTCTGAGGAAAGTTTGTTGAAAAATTTTATTATAAATTGATTATATTTCATTATAAATTTTATAACTACTGCATATGTACATAATTACTGTATGTACGTATGTATATGTATACCCACACTCGTTTGAATGTTTGAGTGAGTTGACTGGTGTGTGCGTGGGTGCCTAATGAGGTCAATTGTGACCACTGTGTGCCCTGGTTTCCGATGCATACTTTATTGTTTGTTTCTGCTCGGTATCATTTGGGCCAAAGGGACTAATTCGCATGGTGGGGCTAATGGAGGAATATGGATTGTTTTAGTGTGCATTTCTATGGTTAGGTGCACCCATGGGATGCATTAAATGATACATTTTCATCCACGATAAACTAATTAATAGGAAACTGCACAGAAAACTGTCTGGTTACGCGGTATTTTAATTTAGTTTTCAATGGAATTTCACCTTAATGAAAGAGTAAATAAATCCTACAAACAGAATAATTTTTGGGAAACTCCAATTTAAAAATCAGTTTTCCCCAATCCACTATTTATATCTGATTAAATGCCCCAAAAAGACAAAGATTATGAATATAAAATATCATAAAAACACGAACCCCATTAGGCTTAAATATTTTATTCCCTTGTTTTGTGAATTTCATAATTTCGCTGCACTCTTTAAAGTAAATGGCAAATACTATAAATACTCCAAATAAAAGAATAATAAATACAATACATATCCATTTAAAGTATGTACGTGTATTTATTGACAGAGATTTCACTCTTCAACGCCTTCATTCGGTGATATAATAATAAATTATTGTAAAAAACAGAAAACCTATTTAAAGCCCTTTTTTACGAGTTGAGTTGCCATCATTACCGCTTGCCACATAATAATTTGTTTGGCCACTCTGTGGTTAATTAAATTTTAAACATAAATAAATGCAAATATAACTGATCGCCTTAATATATTTTCAAATAAAAGCCGAGTGCGAAATCCAATTAATGGTGGGTGCTGATGCGGATGCCCTTTCGGATGATCAATATATTAAGCATAAGACTATTTGACCAAGAGATTTATTTGGCACTGGACTTGATTTAAGTAATTATGTAAAATTGGGATGTTATACAGGAAAATAATACTTACCGCTGCAAACAGTTCTCCCGTTCGCCCAGTGCCAATTTAACAATATCCGCAAACACTGGAATAACAACCCAATCATTGGGTTTTCCCAATGTCGTTCCCGTTAATGGTGTGACGGGGGATGATGTTGGTGGCTGCTCCGCATTGCTATTGCCAGCCACAGGCACTGTCTCTGTTTCCGGTACCGACATTGCATTCAAACCGGAAGTGGCTGCCGCCTGGTCGCTCCCACTCGCACTTGTCGACGGTCTGCCATCTAAGTCCATTGATGTGGTAGCTCCTCCTCCAGATGCTGTTGATGTTCTTCCTACTGATGAGGATGACTTGTCCTTAGCCTGCTTATCAGTCTTAAGACTTTGTGGTTGGCCCTGTCCCTCATTTAAGACGATTGCCTGTTTCTGCCACAAATGACCATGTCCCTCGGCATGTCGCTGCATGCAATCCAATTGTTGGCACGTCACTTGCAGCTTGCTCCACTGTAATCAAATCGAAATCCATAAATGAACATCATTTGTAGTTGTAATCTTGATAGGACAGGACCCTGCTCTGCCCTAACTTTCCCACCATTTTATTTGCTTTGTATATTTTTATCTTTTTTTCTGGTTAACTGGTGTGTGTGTTTACTGTGTGTGGGATTGTGTGTTGTAAAAGTTTATGGTTTTCCTTGTTCTGTTTGTGTGAGTTTTATGTTTGTAATTTGCGCTGAAAAAGTTTTTAGATCGAATTTTATGTGCGACATTTGGTCTCTCGCTGATAACATATTAATTAGGATTTCTAAGGGCATCATGGGAATACCCTCGGGGATTTCTTAGCCATTAAATGGCGTGTGACCCAAAGTAAAGGACGACTTAAAAGATTTCAGATATTTATTTGTATTTCATTAAAATTGAACATTCTTTTGTGAGCCAATAGGAGGACCTACTCGTTAAGTAGAAATTTTATTTTATATTCTGCTGAGAATTTAACATTCTCATTTTACCTCTCCCTTTTTTTTGTGGCTACAGTCAGCTACACTTTTGCCATCGCAAAATGGACACTCATACAAATTTCAGCAGCCACTATAGAAATATATTTACATATACAGACATCTCTGGAGCACAATACATTCAGACACGCCATCGGCCCATAACTATCCACAGCTACCATTTTGCATAGTTCTGTAAATTTATGAAATTCCCTTGCATTTTTTATTTGGAGGTGGGGATTTTCTTCTTTTTTTTTTTTTGCACACATTTCAGCGACCAGTATTATCTGGGGCAATGTTGCAGGGCGTTATACAATTTATGACCAACGAAATGCAACAACAATGCGGATAATAAATAAAAGTAGGGAAAGTTTGGCGAAAGCCAGAAGTTGGTAAATCTATGATGAAAAGTTTGAGGCTGATAATCTTCCAGGTAACACCAATTTAATCTCCACTAAAGGTAAAAAAAAACTAAGATATTTCATGCCAACCCGAATTCCGCAATAAACAGATGTGCTGCACTTTATAATGAATAAAATACAAGCCAAAGGCATTTAATCCCCGAAAAAAAAGATAAGTAACTTTTAAGTTTTAAAACTTTTTTCTTTGTCCATATTTATAAATGGCAAAAAAAGGCAAAAGGCTTAGTGTTAAAATGTTTGGGAAAACAAAAAAAAAAAAGGCGTGCGGAAAAGTGTAAAGTGAAAAAATGCGGAATCCATTTACTAATTAAAAAAGTTTTTAAAATGAAAACTAGCTTCATTTGCCGCTGAATGCACGGCAACACGCTGCGGTCTATTGAAGGAAGTGAGTAAATATATTTTTATATATATTTTGATGAAATTGGTCCAACTGCAGTGAAACTGTGGTTACTTGGGTCATTTCCTACTTGACCAACATTACTTTTTTGTCGAGGGTTAAGTCTTGTGCAAAGAAAAGTAGGAAAAAGGCCAAAAAACTTTCATTGTTTTGACAACATGGCACAGAAAATGTGGCAGAGATGTAGGTCAGACTAAATGGCTAATTTGTTTTATATTTAATAAAGAATTTCTAAGAGAAAGTTAAGTTAGGGAGCCTTTAAAATGGAAGTAAGACTTTAATTAATTTTACAAAAAGAAAAATAATTTAATTGCATTGCAAACTAATACCATTTAGGGGAGTACGAGTATATCCATTACTTCCTTCAGTATTTAACTAGAAACCGACAAACAAAACCCGAATATGGTACTAAAAATTTTAATCTCCTTTACACCAAAATGCATTAGGCTGCATAAATATCTGCTGACACGAACAAATATTCTAGGCATCGGGTCCAGCCTCAAGGTGAAAATATTTCCCCCAAATTCACACATACACAGATAAAAGGCTAAAAGAAAATGATGGATCAAAAGAGAAAAGCAAAGTTTCTTAAGGCAAAAAAGGATTTTTTGCTTTGCATTGTGGATGAAAATGGCCTTTATGGCTATGCCCTTGTTAAGGGAAGCTTGATTTGGAATTGAAGTTTTTTTTTCATAGATGAAAATTTTATCCGACGAAGCATGATTTGGAAAAAGTTTATACGTAGAACATTAGATGAAAGTTCTATCCGACAAGGGTAGTTCTGAATTTCCTTCCTTATGCTTTGAAAATGGCCTCCAGCGCCTTTCCAGGGCGTTTTAAACTACAGTGCATATACAGTTACATACAGACAACAAAATTAGATGAAAATCCAGATCTAGTGGCACAAGATTTCTGCCGTTTGCTATTTTTTTTTGATAAGATTAAAATACTACGAAATGTTACATTTACGATATATTAAGCTTTTTAGGTTTAGTCTTAAATCAATCCTATGTAGAAATTTATTCTTTCCGCTGAACAGAATTGTCATTTGAATTGATGTCTTTTTGAAATTATTTTCCATTTGGGTTGCAAAACAGAAGTATCAGTGGTGGGCCTCGGCTCCAATTAAAGTTTTACAACGCCATTTGAAAGAGAAATTATGAACGAGGCCATTTCGCAGCCATGCCACGTAATTTGTCTATAAAATTGTAGTCTATTTTAATTTCTGGCATTTATTCCCCAAATTTATGTCGGGGCACGTTCGTTCCTCTGATTGTCGGTCCTGGTTGTCGTTGTCTTTTGTCTCGGTTTGGAACTGAGTTAAATTTAGTTTTGAATTTGCATTGTTGTAGATTCAAATAGACCTGAGAACTTGGAAAGTTAAGAAGTTTGAAACTAAGGTTAATTTACTCTGGCCGATTAAGACTTAGTTTCTTGGAAAATTAATTTTCCTTAAATGAAGAAAGTTATTGCACAGTTGAAAAGTAAAATTCCTGAGGAAAATTTGTTCTTTAGAAAATACCAAATTTTATTTTGTAAAGAACTATAATACGAATATAACAAATACTTGAAAAGAATATTGACGCAGAAATTCGAATAAAAAGGTAATTATACAGTACTTTAAAACAATTTCCCAAAGAAGGGACATGTGTACTCAATTTACAAATCCCCATAAAGGATATTTTATTTTATTTAAATGTAAACAGAACAATTTAGTAAATTGAAAACCATATTAATGTCTCTTATTGTTTTTTAAATTAACTGCATGATTTACCCTTTAATTATTTATTACTATTTTTCCCATATTTTATTCGATGATGTGGTTACTTAATTACAGGCAACAAATCACAACAACATTGAAAATAAAATGCGAGTGAAATTAGTTTCCCCATTTTTATTGAATAAGTAAAAAATTTCAAATAAATGATCAACTACTTAATACCGGCATACATTAGGAGTTGTTTTATTTAGCATTTAGGGCGTGATTAATCATTGTAATTATCGACCTTTGATAGTTGATTCGAGTTTTGACTCACCGTGATTTTCAGCCTCGCTATCGCGGGTGATTCCAGAGACTCCAGAATGGCAGTGGCGCTGTTGTAGTTGCCCACCAGCAGACAATACTGGGCCACGCCACTCCACCGCTCAACGGTGCGACTCCGCTCCTCGATGCCACCACACTGGAATGTTCCAGATGATGTTCCAGGCAGAGTAATGTCCCAGGGCAGGATTCGAAATGAAAGATTTATTTGATTACGGAAGTTAGTTAGACGTTGCCAATTGATGGTTCGAGTGAAGGAATCCATGGGACATGGATGGACCCACGTGACTTGTCTGAAGTTCTAACGAGTCGCTAACACGGCCAACTGGCAAACTGTCAATGAGACAGTTACGAACGGCATAAATTATAAGCCCTCTTTCATGGCTGCCTGTTCGACTGCCTGCCTCCTGATTTTCCATGCAAAGTCATGTGAGTCAGAGGACGTGGACCTGGACACGTAGTGCTCTGCATATTCAGCATGCACGGGTATTTTAATTCAATCCACAAGGTCTAAGGATTCATGCGCTACGTTTAATTTCATCACTGTGGCTGGTCTGACCCGAACAGGTTGCACTGAAGCGGAGTGCTGAGACCCCGACATGGTTATGAACCCATTTTCTGCAGCTCCTTCTGTGTACCCCCTCACTCACCTGCAGTATCTCGTTGCAAACAAAAGACGCAGACGTGCCGACCAATCAGATACGTTTCCAGGTTGCATGTCTTCTTTGGATCCTGAAACGCCAGGCGGTCCGCCCGATGTGGATGGTTGGTCCCATTTCTTCTGCATTTAATAAATCGCAAAAACAAGAGAAAAAGAGTTTCGATATTAATGTATCCTAATAATGATAAAATACGGTATGCTACTGGTTGACTGAAAAAGACAGGACATATAAAAAGACCACGGTGATTATTCAGAGATTCTCTCATGTAAAAACTTGTTATTATTCTGTCTGCAGTGATTATATACCATAAGAAAAGTTCATAAAGATCTACATTAAATTTTCTTTATGCAGTCATCCACCTTCAGTAGTGCAGTATACCCCGTAGGACTACCAGGTATAAAAACATACAACTTAAAAAAAAAAAAGTTGGTTGAAATGAGGTGGTAACTGCAGAGAAGTGAAAACGGAGTGGAGTGAAGCGGGGCCCTACAGTGGGGATCATTGTTAATGAAGCTGCTTGTCGTCATTTTAATTGCATGTTCTTGTAAGTGAGTATAAGTATGGGTGTATATATGTATGAGTGTTTGGGTGTTTGTCTGAGTGTGTATGAGTGTAATTTATGCAAAAGTGCAGATTGTTCTTATGGTAAATGTTGACTTATGCAAAGGTAAACATTTACAATTGAGAGAGCATTTAAATTCCAGAATACGCGTATAATTTAATCAGAGAATAATATGCGATTTTCATGTACTGTTCATTTTAGATATTGGTTGAAGATTAGAGATTTTTTGAAGGTTGATGTTAAAAAATACAGATTTAAACATCATAGGGAAAAATAATACCAAAGAACCTATTTGCAACACAACTTCAGTCAATTCTGGCTAACATTGGGACTGATTTCAAAGAAAGTAATCTCTACAGAAAATCAGCATACTTCTTTTATAGCCTGGAATTTTTTCCAGGTTTTTTGTACTTACCTGTTTATCCAACAGAATCATGCTGCTGCACTGCAAAATTCCTCGCCGCCAATGTGCTTGGCCAATTTTTCTTCTCCAGTCGGCAGACAATTTGTGCATATTGCGTGGCAGTTGGACAGTTGAATTTTGTTTCTACTACAATCTGGAAGGGAACCCAAAAAGTAGACCAAAAAAAACAAGACAATGATTTAAAGTGGGAATTAGACAGATTGCTATTCCCCATGCTCTTCGCATCCACTCACCTTGTCGGTAGTGCTGTTGGTCTGCTGGCAAGCCCGGAGGTCGGCCTCATGTCTCTCTAAATCAGTCAAACGTTTTAGTAAGGCACTCAGTGTTTGGGAGACAGCGGCTTCTAAATGCGAATTGGAACATCTGGATGAGTTTAATGAGAAAATTGAGTTCAGGTGGTGTTCTTGTTGAGTTCGTTTTCCTGCTCACCTGGCAACGATATGTTTGACATGGCTCATCATGCGCTCATCCCGGTAGTCGTAGGGGAACTTCATTGTCCACTCCCCCAGGAGGGCTACTAATGATTCCAAACATTCGCTATCAGGTACCAAGTCCAATAGTTTACCCAGCAGTTCATAGGGACGCAGAAATAGGCGTGACGATAATAAAAACGAGTATACAAATTCCTGCAAGTAAATAAACGAACAATAAAACTTAATTAACATTTATCCAGGCACCATAATAAAAATGGAACAGTTGTTTTCCTATTATAGTACAATGTGTAATACCCTGAAACATATTTTGTTATACGGATTATACGGGGATATTGTGTTGGCTTTTGATGTAAACATTTATGGTCTCTGAGACATACTCCAAATAGACAAATCGGAGTAGGAATATTGTCAGCAATTAGCTTTAGTCCTTCTTTGTTATTTTTGGGCTTTCTCAACTTGTCTTTTGCCGAAGGGCATCGAACAACAGCTCTATCAAATTAGCACTAATCTCTGGATTTATTTGCAACGAATTAATTATTTCTGCACTTGGTCGTTGTGTTCCCAAGTGCGCTCTGTCCTATACAGGATTGTCCTTGTATTCTGTATACCGTCTCTTTTTTTCCCCCTTTTGGTGTGCCTGCGTTCGAGTCTTGAGGTTAGATCCGGGCTTGTGTTTGGCTCTGGGTTTGGGTTTCGGGAGAGGGGTTTGTTGGTCCGCTGGCTGAATTTTCAAGAGCTTTAAGTGTATGCGACTAGAAGGAACTGATTTGTATTCCATTTGGCGTTTACAATCTAGGAGTTCCAAGTACAATTTATTTTTTGTTGAAGTTAAATTTAACAGAAAATAGTTTAAACGAGAGAGAACGTACGGAGTCGCTTCGAACGCGACTCTACTTTATACCCGTACTCAGTCAGTACACATGTGATTTATGTGGAATTTTAAAATGTTTAATCAGTTTTACATTTTACATTTTGCTACATCTGTCATCGACATCTACATCTACATCATCTACATCAGTTCTCACATCAACACACGTACACTGCACGAGGCAGCATGTTTGAGCGTGAGTGTGTGTGTGTGAGAGAATCAGTAACAGCCGCTGCACTATGGTCCCAACGACCACTTTTGTTGGCCAAAACCCATTTTTGAAAGTTAAGAAGTAACCGTTTTTGATCGAACTGTATTAGAAAAGAGTGACCATAAAAGTTGCATACCCGAAATTTCCATAGATGGCGCCACATTCGCGAAATCAGCTGTTAAAACAGCCGCTGTCACTCCACATGCACGCGCAGTGAAAAGTGCAAATTTAATAGCAATTTTAAATCTCTCATAAATTGAAAAAATACGATTAACTGATCAAATTTTTGTATTGTATTTTAATCAGTCGGGTTTCTACTACGTGTTTTGTAAAGTTTCCTGTATCTCGTATTTGTGATGTCTTTGTAATTTGAGGTTCAAGTGAGGCGTTTTTACATATGACAATTCGGAAGAAAACTGATTTTTGAATAGACATAACTTTTGATTCCAACCTATTCAACCTTGAAACCTATTGTATTTCGTAGAGTTATCAATTCTTGTTGAAATGTATATAGTAGAAAATGCCACATTTCACCACAAATTTTATAATTTGCATTAGTAGAACATAACCTCAAAATCAAACATGACGAATTGTTTGCCGCGTGAACATCAGAGAAGCGAAAAAACATGCAAAGAACTCAATTATTTGAAAATTAAACTTAATGGTGACATTTCAAATGAAATTAATAAGCCTTTAAAGACGATTTTATGAGTTTTTGTTATCGTTTGGCAACAAAATGGAAAAAAATGAAGGGCAAATACAGAGACGTTAATCGAAAGTATTTGGATTGGCTAAATATACAGGAAAGTGTTCAAAAGCCTTAAAGCCAGTGGGTCGCCCTTTGCTATCACACTTCAAGAAATGTTGTAGACCACAAAGAAGGTGGGTTGAAGATCTTGTAGCATCAGAAGAAGGAAAAATCAAATTATTGATTCAAGCCGCAAGCATGATCGCACGAATACAAGTCAAATACGAACTCGCATTTGTTTTAAAACTTTTATTCTTATGCCCAGATATCTCAATTTATTCTTTTTATGTTTCAGAACACCTCATCAAAAGCGTTCTTCTCTTAGCGACTTTTTAAAATTTGATTTTTTAAATAAAAATTTCTTTTGGGCGTGCCACGCCCCATTAAAAATATATAAAAATCAATTTAATTGATTTCTTAATATACATGTTGAAAATATACTCAATACTCGTAATTCACTATAACTAAAATTTAAATATGCATTTAAAAAAAGGCGGTGCCACACCCATTTTTATTTGTTACCCTAGTTTCTATTGATTATATCTACCCAATGCAAAAAACCAAATCCAAATATCTTGTTTCGTTCGCGAGTTATTAATTTTGGCCAACAAAAGTGGTCGTTGGGACCATAGTGCGCTGCAGCGCTGCTGCCATCAACCATAATAAAAATGTATATTTTGTTGCGCGGGGCAAGGGGAGGCGACTCGCTGCTGAAAATTCATTTGATCATTGTGGCTACAATAATGATCCGATCTGAACCAAATTCGGGAATCTGATAGATATGGTCATTATCTACAAAACTGCATTTTATTTTTTTCTATCTTCAAAATTGTGGATTTTCGTCTTTTTTGTGGGGCGAAAGGGGCGGGGCGAAATTTTAAAATACACTTGTTCAGGTTTGGTATCACAGGAGTCTTGGCCAAAAGTTTGGTTGCTCTAGCTCTTATAGTCTCTGAGATCCAGGCTACACAAAATACAAAATACCAAATCGACTCGATTTTGTGTGAGTGCGAAAGGGATGGAGCGAAGTTTTTTCGTACATTTGCCTCTATTGTGGCTATATTAATGATCCGATCCGATTCAGATTTGGGCCCCTGATAGATATAGGCTGTCTCTATGATTCTGCATTTTTCGTTTTCTGCTATCTTTAAAATTGTGGACGCCACAGATGTGCGCCCTTTGTGGGGGCGCAAGTGGGCGGGCGGAATTTTAAACTTTTTTCTAGGGTGAGAGAATACATCAGTCTGGAAAAAAATTTGGTTGCTCTATCTCTTTTTAGCCTTCGAGCAATGGGCGACGAACAAGACGGACAGACGGACAGACGGACGGACAGACAGGGCTATATCGACTCGGCTATTGATGCTGATCAAGAATATATATACTTTATATGGTCGGAAATTACTCCTTCTCTATGTTACACACATCCACTTTTTAGCACAAATACAATATACCCTTTTACTCTTCGAGTACGGGTATAAAAATAAAAAGGATGTTTTTCAAGATCGATATGGTCTGCTGCTATATGGTCTCTGCTTTAATTTAAATGTTCGCTTTCCTAGCCTTATATTCCCCTACACCAACAAGTGGTGCACAATAACTGTATTCTACCTTTGTTTTACATAGTGTAACGGCTTATGCTTACGCACGGCAGCGTCCTTTTTTTTCGCCTCTTTATATCGCCTTCTTCGCTTCGCTACTGCAGCTGCAGCATCTATGCTGTTCTCTCGCGCTCTCTCCCACTTTACATCGCTTTATCAGTTGTAATCAGCAGCAGCCTGAGCTGTTACAATACTCTCTTTCTTTTCTTTCTCTTAACTGCGTGAGGTCTGATCGCATTCTGCGAACTGAGAGAAGAGAGCAAGGAATCCGTTAGGTACTTTAAGAGCAAAGAAGGAATTCGCAATAACATGGCGCTGCACTCTCTGAGAGTTCAGTTCGGAAAGCGGCATTGAGATAAGCAGAACTTACTGTGCATAAAGCAAATAAATTAAGTTTCAATTATGAATCCGTGTTCGACATATACTCCCAAACATATATTACCTGAACAATCATTTTGCCTCTTTAATAAAATCGCAAAACTACGCTACTGAAAAAGCTCAGTAGCTCTACATTAAGAATTTGCCGACCAAAAAATTTTGTACTCTGATTTGTGACAGATATCCTTTTCTACGTAGTCCTTATTTCACCACCTATATTTTTAAGCTAATAAAAAACAATTTATCTATCAATAATCCTACATATGTATGTAAATCTAAAAGATATTTGTTCATTTGCAATTTATTTACAATACGGACTGCCAAATGAATTGAATTTTATTTTCGTGCAAATTGCAACCAGAAAAAAAATATAATAGATTTATTAATTCAATGGGAAAATTTAATTCAACATTTAGCATGCAATCGGCTTAAATTGCAACATTTGCAACATTTTCTGGCATATTTCTTGCAAATAAAAATTCATTTTTCGTTTCCCATTTATTTGTCTATTTCTTTTAAATTGGAAATAGTTGAAGCATTTAAGAGTAGAGATGATTCTTACCTTATCTAAGTCGATTAAATTTTTGGGTATGAGTGCCTCGATGAGGGAGTCCAGTGGGCCAGAAACTATTCTACCATTTATGTACATAACGCCACCGGAACCCACAAACGAGCTCTGTTAAAAAGTATGCAAAAAGTTAATATATGTATTTAGTAATTGAAAACTATGGGTAAACTAAAATCAAACCAAATCAAAACCAAACTAAAATCAAACCAAACCAGCTTACTTAGCTAATTAAATGATGACTCTGGCATAGAAACTGAAAATGATTTTTAAAGTGCCACTTGCCAAAATATTTTGCTTAACTACCGCAGGACGTACCTCAAAATTAATATCACATTGGCTGCGTTTGTGCGGATTTTTGGGTACATCGTACTGAACCACATCGTCAACGACACTCCCCACACGGCTATTGGGCCCAACCGAATTCGCCGCAAGCTGCATACAAACAATGTGGAAATTAATTGATAATAAAGGGTCTGTCCTCAAAGTGTGGATTTATGTATAGTATGTACATATATGAATAGGGATGAATTCTGGGATAAGCAACTAAATGAGTGTTAAAGGAGCATTCCGGTACATCATCGAACGGGATGAATGAAAAATGATAGAACCATGGAATACCCTAGTCATCACTCACCTCGATTTGCTGAAACCCCATTTCCAAGTCATATGCACTCAACTGCTCCGCGCTGTGTCGCCTCCTGTAGCGTATGCCCATCCCCAGTCCCCCAGGGCCGACGCCTAGGAAAGCTGTCTCCGCTGTCAGATTGCCGGTATCCACGGAGAACACGCCACCATTTGTCGGTGGCTCCAGAGATGACTCCATCTCGTTCTCCAGGCAGCAGTCGTCGCTGTCTGAGCTGCTGCTATTGACCACCCCAGCAGTAGCAGCAGCTCAGACAGCGACGACGCCGACGGTGGCGACATTTGTCGCGATCCCGCTGGACGCGCGATTTCTGCAGCACGCTCTGCTTGCAACGCATGCCGCAGGCGATGGCGGATATTTTACTGGCATAAAAGTACATCGCCATGTTTCACGTTCGGGCAGTCGCTCCTGACGCGGTTATGTGATGTGTGTGAGTGGGTTAGTTGCTTCTGGGTTGGGTTGTCTCTTTGACTGGCTCCTCTCCTTGTTTAATGCATGCGCACGGGTTGGGGTGGTGAACAGTTACCCTTTTCCATAGCTGCGGACACGTTGGTGTCAGTGGGGCTGGGTGTCGTGGAATCAAACGTCAATTTCGTGAAGGATTAGATGTTTGCTGCCGGGCACTGACTCTCGAATTCCGTTTTAATCCTTTGGGGGTAGGCTTTGGTTTGACACTTCATTCCGTTTATCGTTGCTCGATTTTCCAATTTCCACACCTGGAAGATTAGTTCTTGACTTTACCTCACTTCCTGCAACAGAAAAAAGAGGCAAATTCAAAATGGAGTCGGGGAAACACTCTGTATACACTCGGCGTTAGTAAGTCAACTTTGTGGTCAATCGCAGCACATTACTCATACGCCGTGTGGCTCCCACACAAGTGCTCAAATCACTGGCCTCCTCCTATAACTGCCTCAGTGTATCTATGTGTGTGGTGGTTATGGTTAGGGTTATTATCCCTTTGGGCCCACTTGCCACTCATCAGTCCATAGACATGTATGCATCGTCAATAAGGTCGTAACCGAAACGGCCTGAAGGGAAGGAAAAGGACGGCTGCCCATTACTTGGGTTGATGGCAATCATTAAATCACTGCAGATGCGTTAAGGCCCGGCAAGAACTGATTTATAGCTGCGCCAAGGCTCGCAGATACCAAAAAAATCATCAATGATTTATGGATTGGTTCAAGGTTCAAGGTTATCCATGAATAAACATTTTTGGACAATATTTTTTTTCCTTGAAATGCGGTAAATGAAGGCTTAACGGACTCTGTATATTTTACTTTTGTGATTAAATACGAACTTTTGAACTTATTCATATTGAAATACGTCAAAATCCTTTTTAACGAATTTTACGTTGTCTTTATGTATCCGTATTCATATTGATTAACGTCCTGTGCCGGAGAAACTGGTTCTCATATTTCGAGGGGATTTTGACGTACGCGGAAATTTCGAAGCATTCCGTAAAGGAAACACGGAAATAAGAAAACGCTGGCAGTGGGCTTTAATGGAGATTAACCACGCACAAAAAATAACGACAGCTCGGCAGAGTGCAGCTTCACATATATGAAATATCCATTAAATAATAAATATATGCAGAGACATGAATCGCACAGGGTAGTGGCTGAAGTGCGTATGTGTCTGCTGCTTAAAAGGAATTCCCTATAGAGAGAGCACTCCCACACCTGCCCGGCAGCTTCTTATGCAAATGAGCAAGAAAATCCAATTTCTATTAACCTAATTCAGGATCGTCATCATCTTTTGTCGGCTTTTTTGGCTTTTGTCAGCCCCAATTCAACAGTTGCCGTGCCCCCATTCCCTCGAAGGTATTCAATCCAAAGGGCCAGAAATTCATGGCAAGGCAAGACGAAGAAATCGATCCGAAATCAAAGCCGTTTCTGGCACTTTTACTTTAACCAATGCTCTTTTGAACTGCTTAAGATTCATTTTCTTTGACAGCTTTAGCTTCATTCCAATTTCAGTTACGCCCCCCGCCATTCAAAGGCGTCAAATGCTGAGTCAGACACGAATTGCCAATTAAGGAAACCAGATTCAGGTGTGTTGTGTGCTTCATCTGTTTGGTGTGAGTCTATTTACCTTTTGCATACTATTTTTATTTGGGTATTTGTATGATTTGTTCATTACATAAGCCATGCATAATAAATCATTTCTGTCTACAATTTCCATTTTAATGTTTCGATTTGCAGTCACAACAGAAAAGGGATAACAGGCTTAGCGGTTCAACAAATACGAGTGTATCCATTTGAGTGTCTATCTATATGGAATAAATGTAGTCAATTTGCAAATAGTCAAAATGAATCATGAATGAGCTATGAGTGGGGATCTCTGGAGGTTTAACCAATAATCCTTTAACATAATTTTGGGGGAAAAACTTCTCGCTAAACAAACTAGCTAAATATTGGACAAGCCACATTTACATTTGAAAATGGATAAATTGTAATGCATGCCCTCAAACTGTATAATCCAGTCAATAGTTGTGAAATTACAATTGAAAAAGGAATTTGAAATGGAAAATGTGACAAAAGAAATGCTCAAACAAGATTTGGCACAAAAAAATATGGCTTAGGCTGCATTTATTTAAATAAGATGTAAATACCCTTAATGATGGTAATATATTGGTTTTGTTGGATTTATGCTTATTCCCACAAGACCTAAATCTCTTTAGTTTTGAATTATATAAAGAAGATAACACATCTTTTCTGTAGAAAACATTGTGTTAACAAAACAACTTCAATAAGAATCAGAATTCTATTTCATGTTTTTGCCCTATACTTACATATATTCGGACATATCTTACATATATTATAAACTATTAATATACATTTAAATGTTTAGCTATGTCGATGTATGGAGTTCAGTTGGGACAGGGTATACAAGCTGCGTCATATTAAATGGGTTTCCTGTTTTTCTTTTATATGCACACATGTGTAGCCCAACTTTTCCATATTCCTTTTTGGTATACGTATCTGTCTTTGGTTTCTGGGGTATCTATATGTGCGGTGCTATGTATTTTGTGTGTGTGAGATAGTTCTCTGGCCTTATCTACATACATATGTACATTTTGTGTTGCCTACATTTTGGGGCAGCCGTACATTACGAGTGCCATGATCAAGTGAGCGTAACAAAGGCGGAACGGAACACACACAAAACTTATGATATATAATCATAGTCGACAAAAACTTCTACACAGTTAACTAAAAAATTGTGCCTGCTACGCCCACTTCTTTCTGGACAGCCCACATTGTTGGGTATCCGGCCTATAATAGACAAGAAAAAACAAAATGAAATAATTCTTTATTTTTTATTCTTTTTTTTGGGACAGAGGTTTATCATAATTCCAATCACGTCGACAGACTGCAGGCCAATGAAATATTTTCAATTAGAATATTGACAACGCAAAGTTCTTTTTTTTCTTTGATGACATTGAGTGCCTTAGGAGAAGGTTGGAATATAATATAGTGGATGTAAAGGCAGAGACAGGGCAGGCCCTCGGATAAAGTTCAAGCAGGGAAATATCGAGGGCTGACACATTTTATTACGTTTGAATAGCCATTACTGATGCCGTTTTCTAAAATTTTATGATCAAGAACAGAAAGGTTTGAAGGCATAGTCCTATTCAGTAAAAAAAGAAGTGATTCAATTATATTAAAAACGGAAAATACGTTAAAAAAAAGACACGCCCGTGACCAAGGTTTGAATTCCAAAAATTTTTAAACGAATTTAGATAAAGTACAATTTTAACCAAACGTTAACCAAAAAAAAGGTCTTGTTGCAACATATAATTTCGACAAATGCCTTGGATGACCTTCGTCCATCATCAAACCTCACTTTTAATAATATGGTTGAAGAGGAGAGATACATTTGCTTATCTGATTAAAATGATTAAATTCCATATCCATGTGCCATGGAATGCAATTAAGTGAATAATATTTTAACCACAGCACAATGTGTTAATAATCATCTTCAATTATCTGAAATATTTTCAGCTTGATTGTGAATACTTGAAACTCTCGAATGCTTTGCATATTTTAAGACAAATCTGAAGTTTGGTTGAACTAAAAATAAGTCCCAGGCGACAGCCGGCTTGTGGGTTGGGGAGCAAGGAACTGCTGCTGCAAGTGTCCTCAAATCTATTAGCATAAAACTGATAAAAATAAACTGATGTCGTTGTCGTTGTCGCTGTTGTCAACAAGCAGCAGCAACAGTGGCAACAAAATAAGCTGTGTTAGTGGCAGAAGTAGCAACAATTTAGCAAACAAATTTACAAACAAAATCAGCAACAAGCAGCAAAGGGGATAAGAATTTTCCCTGTTCTTGTCTAAGAATTTTTCCCAAACAAAAAAAAGGGGTACCACAGACGGGTGTTGTTCCAAACTTGGACAAATTTCTTTAAAATTTGATAGCTTAATTTCATATGGATATACATAATTCATTTTCGAATGAAAAAGTTAATTAAATTTCCTTTTCCTTCAATATTCCTCTCTCATTTGTATTATATTTGTGATTTATTTGGATGTTAGTTGATATAGTTGATTGGGATAATACAGAATTAACACATCTCATTGGTGTTTAATGGGTAAACAAGTGGCACAAGTTAAAATAAAAAAAAAAATCATCTATTTCAAACCATTTACCTTTAATTACCAATTTTTACACATTTTCTGTGATTAAAGTTATTCTAACTTAATCAACTATTTTAGGTTAAGTTATCAAATTCAATTTATTTCCACTTAAAATTTATTTTGATTTTTTCCGTTTCCCCTTCTCTGTTTCACTTCGAATTGATTTGATTATTTTTCCCCGTTTTCCATTACAATTTGATTTGATCGGCTTGCAGTTTGTTTACTTTCACTTTGCTCGCTTTTGTGTTGCTTAGAGTTGTTTTCCTCGTTTTTGCACATCGGATTTAAAATCAATTATATTTTTCCTATTTTATTCTACTCTGCAGTTATTTATTGGTGTTGTTTTTCCACTATCCAAGGGTATTTGCAACAAAGTCATTGATTTTTCATATTTATCACTTTTTTTGCGTTTGGTAGACAGTCGTAACTTTTGTTCAATAAATGCTGTATCGGATATTTATATGTATATACCAGATATATATTTATCTATTAAAAAATTTACTTATTTGGGTATTACATGTTACATGGTATTGGGTATTTTTTGATGATGAGGGTTATTAAGAGATGAGGAAATGTATCCGATGAGTTAAAACAAAAACCTTTCTTGATGGAGGTGTCCAGAAATTGTATATCGGAACGTCGAATGTAGAATGAAACATTTTGGGTAGTGCTCATTTGTGCAGGCAATGTTTTTGTTTATCGGTTAATGTTATATTCGAGTTATCATATAATTAATTTTTTATCCAGAAAAATATTCTCAACGGACACATGGTATACAAATAAATTCCCAATTAAACGCTCATTAGCCTTTTTCTCACGAAACAATTTGTTCCATCATTTCAACTCGTTGCACCGTCAAAGTGCTTAAGTTAAATACAACTTTTGTGCCATTTTCCTCACCTTTCAGTGGATTTTCGTTTCTCCTACGTTGGACAATCAGTATTTACATTAGATTTAATTAGCATTTTTTACGCCTTTGTCTGTGGACTGAATTGAGGGAACGTGCGCTAATAAAAGTCCCATTTCAAATTACATTTACATTGTCTCCGAAGCTTGTTAACTTGGCACCATTTGTAAGGTTTTAATGAAGGAAAAGTTAAAAAACACTTTTCACTTGATTTTTTTCTCCTGCTCCCCCTCAAGCTTCTCAAGCTCCATTCCATCTATGTCCCATTTTCCAGCATGGCCATAAACTTTTCTGCTCTGCTTTTCTACTAGAAATTGTAGGTTTAAAAAAAATTGGAAAAATTAAATAAAAAAGCGACAAGAAAAGTGTCATCGCCATGCTTCTGTGTGTGTCATAAAAGTGGCGCAAAAGAGAAACCGAAATTAAATTACTTTGACTTTCGATGCTGGACAATAAAAAATGCATTTGGGTCAGCTCTAAATTGTGTGAGAGAGATACCCGCATCCGCCAGGATCCTATCCAACCCTTAATGTGAGTCCTCCCGAAATTAATACAATGCCAGCGACAACAAAATATATTTAATGACTTTTAAATCGTTTTATCAGATAATTTATTACAATCAGGCAACCGCAATAAAACCCAAACACAAGCCATGCAAATTTCTTATCCATCACTTTTTACGGCAGCCGTAAAAAAACGTCAAGAAAAATCGGCTCAAAGTCTGAAAGTATTTTGGCATCATCATCAGTCTCTGTGGCCAGAATGTTAGCAACTGCATTGCAAAGACAATAGACAAATGGATGATGGGGTTTTGCCGCTCTGATGGATGTATTTATGCAAATGCATTTGGGATGGGATCTTTGCATATGGAACTTAAAGACAAAGGAAATTTAATTGTTGCTGTTTGCATAAATGAATAAATGGAAATTAGCCTGAAAAGGATGGAAGATGGCAATTTATATTACGTATGGTTTATGTATATATGAATAAAAAAAAAAATTTAAATTAAAACTAAATTGTACATGATGCTGATTATAATTAAAATGCATATAATACATTTTGGTTTATTTTGTGTATTTGGCAAGATCAAAAGCAAACGATAAATTTTTATAGAGCGGGAATGAGTGAATTATAAGCCAACTGCAATTATTTATGTATGAAATAGATTCAAAAGTTCGAACAACAACACCGAAAACAGCAAATAAATTTTTGGATGTTTTGAAAAGTGCCTTTGCGACTTTTGCAAGTTTTAAATTTATATTCAGGCGCAAATGTATGCAATGTAGTTATTATCAAATTGAAATGAAACAATGGTTAATTACACCCGTGGATATGTCCCCACTCAATTCAAAATAATTAATTTCGAGGAGAAAACGCATTATTGTTTAACAGCCATAAGTAAATGAGATCCAATTCCGAGCTTAACCGTGTCCAATTTAAAATGAGTACTAAAATATAGGCCAACGGCAATGGCAGCAACAGGAAAACGATTCAAATAGGTCGAACAACAATACCGAAAACAGCACATAAACGCTTTGGGATATATGCAAAAGGGCCTATCGCGACACCGGCAAGTTTTATTTGGTCACATATTGGAGCAATTCGGAGCAATGATGGAAGAACATTATCAACATTTTCGACATGAAATGCATTGCCGGTTAATGGTAACTAAAATATGGAAATGTCGGCAGAAATTCGTAAATTATACATCATTTTCGAGGAAGTTTATCGTTATATTCGTTTTATCAATTGTATATTTTTGGGTTAAACAAGTTCCACTTCATTTCAAATTTCAGTTAAAAGTTAATCGAACGTTGCATACTTACTGGCGTAGCCAGTCGGGCGGAACCATATGCGATACTACTTATTTATGCCCGTTGAGGAACATTATCAGAAATTTAAATTCTTATATATTGATTTTTTTTCAGAAATAACGTTAACTGCTGCACGGCTCCTACTGCTGCTGACAGCTGTATTCGATATTCAATAAATACAAAGAGCTCTCAATGGAAATATTCTCCGGCAGAGCTTTGGGTGTGGTATTCCTTGCATATATTTTTATGTGGAGAACTATGATTTTTAACTCACTCTACATTGAAATAATGGATGGAACTTTTTTGAAAAATTTTTAAATCATTTCTCACTGACATTTCGTCACACATTAAATTGATTTCGGTATGGTTTGGGATGGCTTTAAATGATTATTCCTTTGATTTTCGTAGATTTGTTTGATTTTTTTCGTAGATTTTTTTTTTTTTTATTAAGATAATGGAGGAACTTGTTTGAGACTTGAATAATTTCAATTTTTTAATTTTTCACTCTTTTTTGGATGATTTTAAATTATTATTATTCTTTGTGATTTTCGTAGATTTGTGATTTTTTTTTGTAGATTATTCAATTTTTCCTTTAACGATAATGTAAACTGACTCAGACTTGAACATTTCGTTTTTATAACATAAAATTAAATTCTCACTTTTGGATGGTTTTAAATTATTATTCCTTTTTGTGTATTTTTCGTAGATTTCTTAAAATTTTTGTGTATGATGATTTAATTTCTTATAAAACGTATGCTTAAAAATATTACTATTTCAATTACCGATTCAAATATTTCACTTCGCAATACCGTTCTGATTTATCCGCTCTCTAAACCGCACACTTACAGAATCCACGACGAACTGAAGTGCGGACTCTCATCGGAGGACATGTTAAAAGCTGTTTACAGCCTCAAACCCTTAACAGAGACAAGAGCTCAAAAATGTTATAACAGCGGGATTTTTCAGTATGATTGCTGATAAACCATGTTGCCATCAAGCATGCTCGATGTTCCAACTGGACATGTCTTTTGGTGGTTCGATTGTGTGGAACCAACACAACTTCGTCATGCGAATTTTTGTAACATGTATGGGAGCAGCTGATGTAGAAGGAAATCATTTAAAATGTTAAATGACAAAATTTTAATGTGAGTGCTGACATGAATATAATATCAGAGTAATGCATTTTTTGGCTATTAAAATACATATAAGGGATAAAAGAATTGGTATATGCCCAAATATTATGTTTGGTAACATTTTTTTTTATTTACTACCTCACTACGCCTTTCATTTACTAAAGTACAACCTGTTGGTGGTTTGGTTTTTTTCTACTCGCACCCACATTCCTGTCTAGTCGGCACAACAAATTGCCTGCCATGTTAACAGCACTCCGCCATCGCATTGCTTTAATTACCCAGCCTCATATGCTGGGTGACACCTTAGAAGTATGCCATACAAATGAGAGCTCATCTTGTTGATGGGTATGTGGGGAAGTGCTGGAATAACATGATGAGAATGGTTAATGACCCCCTAGTATATCACAGTCCTAGAAACATCCCATGGCAACTGATATCTTTGTTTACTCAGCTGCGTTGTTAAATGTCTGGAAATGCTCTTGTCCTGCCTTTGTTTGCCTCCTTTTGGCTGTGAAAAATGTGTATGGCTGCGTGTTGTGTAAGGTGTCTGGGAAAATGTCACCCACGCTTGGGTTGGAGCTTGAAAAAGTCGTACTTAAATACGAAAATAATGTCTGAGCCAGGAGAAAAAGTCCCACCAACAAATTAACGAAATCAATTTGAAATTTTCGCTCTCAAACTTTTTGTTTTGGGTCAGGCGTATTAAAACCTCAAGCGGAGAGAACCACATAGTCAACGATGTTTGGCCGAGATTTTTGAGGTCATTGGGAATTTTGTGCTGGAAAAACTTTTCATACAAAAGGCAAAAGTTTTAAGTAGTAGCTTAAATTTTATATTTCTACCCAATTTTATTATGTGCAGCAGTTGCTGCCTTTGCCGTTTGCTGTTGCTGCTGTTTGGCAAGTTTAAATGTTTGGAGAGAAATTTAATTCATTTATAAAATATGCTAGGGCTCTTATTGGCCCTCTGTTGCCTTGTGGATTTATGTGCAAGGCCTAACTAACTTTTAAATTAATGAAATTCTGAGTGTTGTAAGTGTAAGTTAGCCGTAGGCTTTTTGTCTCTGCAACAATTAGTAAACTGCAGCAAAGTAGTGGATGATGGAAAATATATGTACAAAATTGGCTCGCTTTTTTGGAACTATTCTCTAACCCTCTATGCTAGGTTTAAGGTATCAGACATTCATCTTCATTCGTAGATTTGTGTAGCGTTGTACAAATGGCGAGGCTGTATACGAACGTTTTTCGATGTCGATATTGAGCATTTGCAGAAACATGTCTAGATTGACACAGAAAGCAAAATACATAAAAGTGTAAGCATTTGGGACTTCCGCTGAACCGCTCCAACAAACATTAGGTGCAGCATAGGTGTTTTTCGGATGCAACGAATCGATAGTCACATTTTTCATTCTTTATGGGGATACAGATTCGTGGTTCTATGATCACTGCTGCTGTGGCACGTTATCCATAATTCTGTAGGTTCTAAAAGTGGATGCTATAAAGTGCTATAAATATTGTTCTCGGTTCTTGCCTTAATATATTATTGAGCAAAAGAAGAAATTTCTCCATCGTAACGATAGTCCTTCTTTTCTTTGTTTCTTTGTAACCAAACCACCAGAGTGTGGTCCTATTCTTACAGCACCTAGGGACCTGTTCCATGGGACCCCAATCACCTCAGATCAGTTTCCTCAATTTCTACTCCTTTTGTCTGCGATAATGTTTTCTCTCCTGTGGGCTCACGTGGGCTGGCTACAATTTCAAATGCAGTTTTATAGTTTTGAAGTTTTCTTTCTTTTACTTTTTTGTGGTAGAAAAGTTAAATGTTTTTGTTCCTCACAACTTTTTAAATACTTTCACGGGGCTGGGGATGTTTTCAGTTTCTTGTAAGGGACCCAGCACCCTCTCTGATAAATCAAAGTGCACAAGTTTTTTCTTACTTTCCTTACTTTTATTGCTGCGGTCGATTGGCAACATGTTGGACGAAATGTATGCTACATACGAGTGCTCCCCGTGACGACAAGTCGATTAATGTTGTTGCAGCTGCAGCTGGAAATACTTTCCGGATGGGCAATAATTTACAGAATGGAACTTGGGAGGCAGCATTAATTTATTTGTTAGCTGCCGAAAAGCGTTCGAGGTGGCCGAGTATTTATCTAACCAGATCCCAAGTAATGCAGTTGCATTAGGTCCTTAGAGTGGGGCTTACAGCTGCATAATCCTTGGAAATGACATGTCAGTGGGTTGTCTCAGATAGCGGGATTACCAACACATGCAAATTGAAGTTGTTTGACAGAGGGCGACCGGGAGTGCGGGTTAGTCTATGTCTAATCCAATTTCAGTTGCTTAATCCACCATGACTGACACTTAGAGCGAGGTTGAAGGATGGATGCTGACGGAAGGGGTTGGGCGATGTGGGATGTGCAATTTGTGGGGAGTGTTGCTCCAGCATCTTTACGCATCAGAGCACTTCAGATACTTGGGATTGCTATTGAATTACGCACTCACCCACACATGAACCCATGAACACACACAGAAACACATCCATATATATCAACATATCATGTTACACTTCACTTTGTATGTTTCTCTGCTAAGTAAGATGTAGTTTGGTGGCCAAAAGCCCTCATCCGTCCGAAAAGGCAAGTGCAGAAAGAAACGGAAACGGCTGCCAGGACTCGTCTCTGTACATGAAATCACAATGTTGACCCTTTTATTTCGACTGGAAGTTTTATAACCAAAAAAAAAGAACCTCAAGCTGTGTTTGCTCAAGTTTTATGTGTGCACAGATTTTACGACTCGGAGAGAACTACAGCACGTGGTATACGGGTACATAATTTCACAAAGAACGGCTTAAGGGGCTCTGAACTTTGGTTGGGTCATTTCAGGGGATTGTGGATTGCATTTTAATCGAAATTGCACCCTTTATGTACATTGTTCTCATGTGAAGGTTCTCATGTGAAGGACAAGCCGGGAAGAATAAACTATCGAATGAAATTAATTAAAATTCATTTAAAGGTTAATTGTTTTTCATACTCTTGCCTGGGGGTAATGTCGATATCAGATTCAGTTCAGGGTACCCAAAGGGAGTTGTTGTAATGAATGTAAATTAAAAAGAGAAAAATCGATATAAAGTAGGAAATAAGGGAAGCTAATTGGTTAAACATCAACACTGATTTTAACAACAAAATATTCCAATAATAATTTTTCTTTTTTATTTAAACATGAACGAATTCTATCATTGAAATCTCCAAATAAATCTGTACTATATTATGTATTTTAGAGCGTTCGAGTATTCGTTACATTATCCCCAAATTCTGCTTATTTCATTTAATTTGTATTTTTTTGTTTATTTTTTTTCGCTTACGTTCACCAATAAAGGACACGTCAAGGCCTGCTGACAGAAGAGCAATGCGGTTTAATTAGTGCAAATGACAGGACGAGGAGAGCAATGGAGCGATGCTCTTTGCTTTTGAATGCCGTACAGTCTGCCGCGGTCAGACGCGTGATTCCCTGCCAAAAAAATAAAGGAGAAAACTCCAAACTTAAAGAGGATTGTACTTTAAACACGATTTCAATTAGCAGCACTTTCTCCGTAGCAGCATATCCAGCAAGGGGCCAATAATGAGTTGACAAATGGTTTGTGTCAAACAAAAGCCGCGTAGAACAAACAAACAAACAAGATCCAGATACCGGGTACGATACGATGAAAGGGCCAACAAACACGTCTTGTTGCCTGTTGTGCGTGACTTTGTGGGAATGTAGGCAATTCTACGGCAACCCAGCCTAGCTGTCACTTCTAGTGGTATTCTGACACTCATACTCGAGCACCTCAACCAACAACAGAATTGTCAACCTACAGACACAGGGCGTGGCTTAAGTGTCGCGTAATTTATTTTCCACCTCGTAATTTCCGCGAGGACTGACAAAATGAGCTGATAATTTCCGCCGATTCATACCTGGAATAGATAAGAGCCCCCAGCGACCAAATTAAGACGAAAAGTTGTGTCTAACCGTTGACAGCTGAAATGAATTTGTGTTTCTCTGCCTGTGTAACATTTTACCGAGTTATTGGCGGCAGAAATGCTAGAAAGAATAGATAAGCAGAAAATATGGACTAAGGATTTTAAATCTATGGGAATTGGCCTAGTACTTGGGTATTGATTAATCTAATTTACGAGGACATAAATAAAACTTAACGGAGCATGGCAGATTGAGGCGGCATAATGGATGTTCAAATAAGAGCTACGGCAAGAGAATCTGTTTAAAGGAGTTTAACGTGTTTGATTACACTTTTTAGAAGGCAATTTTGCGCAGAAAGTTCAGTCATAAAAGTCAACTACATAATGAATATGTATATGTGGGAATGCTGCACTACAATTTAATATGAATACATTTTTAATTTGAATCTCTCTGACAGAATAGTATCTGTGATAGTGTGAGTATGAGTATGAGGGTGTGTGTCTGCAAATAGAAAATGAAATTACCTTTACTTTGTAGCCTTTACCATGAACAGCGGTATCCAGAAGCAGCTGAAGGCAGTGGCAGAATGGAGAATGAAACAGGCACCAGAATGCTGAGCGAATGCC
Organism: Drosophila bifasciata; assembly: GCA_009664405.1. NCBI lineage: Eukaryota > Metazoa > Arthropoda > Insecta > Diptera > Drosophilidae > Drosophila > Drosophila bifasciata. The sequence continues at coordinate 11,119,621 of CM019042.1, forward strand.
GTTTATGACTATTTTATGTCAGCTGCAAATTCTTTTGCAGTTTATTTTCGACGCAGCTTAACCAACAAATTATTATTTGCAGTTTGTGTGCCGTGCCGTGGGGCAACATTGTGAGAGAATTTTATATGTGCTGGCGCCATACAAAATGGCTCCCTTGTGGTGCTTGTGGCTCCGTTACCATGGTCTACTCGAGTCGGCCTCTCATTCTGTTTCTGTGGGTCCCTCTGTTGCATACTTCAATTTTAAATTTGGCTTACCCTTTTGTTATTTTCATTTTTTATTCCCCTGTTAACTTATTTGTTGCTTATTTTTTTTGCAGTTATCAAATTTTCTGTGTGTTTAATAAAAAGCAGGTTTTGACTTGAAAAACGAAAATAAAAGACAAAATTGATGATTCCTGAAATAAATAGTTAATTTAAAAGGAATTAAAATTAAATTTAAAATTTGAATTAGTGCAAAAAATCAAACTAAATTTAATATTTAAATGAATTATTTTCTAAACTTTTTTTATCGGCTTTAAGTGAACGATTTCAATTTATCTGATTTCATTTGTAATTTCCTTTTGGTGACACAAAACTGTGTTCAGAAGGAAGAAATTTATTTGATTTATTAGAAAGAAATTTAAAGGAAATTGAAGATGGAGAATATTATGGAAACAAATTTCCCATTAATATTTTGCATTTTTATGAAAGCTCTGACTAAACTGTGATTGAAAAATTGACTTGTCTGTCGTTTAAGTCCAACATTTTCCATCAGAAAAAAAGATTAATATTCCAAACGGAAATTAGAAAATCTCTTTGGCTACTGCATCCACTTCTGCGACGGACTTACTCTGGAAAAGTAATTAATTTGTAATTGATTGGAGCAACTCCATTAACTGAGGGCTAGATGCCTGCACTTTATTTTCTTACTGTTTGGTTCATGCAAATTACAAAACAGGAGTCATCGAACCGCAAGAGGGACCATGAAACCATTTTCCAGGTTTAGACAAAGTTTATGTCACGCATTCCAGTCTTCCTTCTGAAGAAACTTTTTCCTTTATATAGAAGTTGTTGCAGCAAAGCTTTTAAAAGTTAGCTGTCTATGTGTGCATAATGTGCAATGCAGCTGTGTGTGTGTGCTTACTGCAGTGAAGTGTAAAATGGAAAATGAGTTCGCACTTTAGATTAAAATCTGTAAACATGAGCCAGGGCTCAGATCCATTTGCCAAGATTGTTGGCTGCAACTCGTTTAAGGCTTATCGCTGAGCTTTAAATTAATCCATCAGTGAGGTTTCAGGGAAAAACTTATTAAGGTGTTAGCTATCTTGATTCCCCTGTGTTGTAGCAGGGTCTGCTCTAAAAAATGAGCACTGTCAAAAAGAAGGAAGAAGGGTGTGTTTCTGGGTATATATGGATACTATATGTATGCATGTCTGTATATTTGGTGTAGTAGCTTGCAAATTGCGGGGCCGTTGCTTTCGAAACGTATAACGGTACTATTGACTAGGCGCTAGCTTGTAAGCAAGAGAGCTGTGCGAATCGCTGGTAACAGCGCGAGAGCAAGCTAACAGTCCCCTGTTAGCAAGGGCGGCATCCGGCTGTTACCGCTGGCTCGCTAACAGCACTGCTGCTCTTAACACCCTGAATACTGAAAATAAACATTATAATGCAAGTGACAATACTATATACATAACTCTAAAAGCCATCGCTGATTTTTGTTGGCATGATGGAAATATAATGTCAATTATAATGTTCACTAGCTCAAAACAAACACAGAAACTTAACCGAAATAAACCATTTGTCGTGCATACAGTAAAAATATTTAACATAAAGAACAACTGGAAAAATGTTTAGTAAAAACAAATTTCAGCTACATGGAGGGGCTCTGGCACTGGAGGCATGCGAACATACATACATATATCAATTGTACTTGAGGGGAACTAGAAGCATTTTATAAATTAATAACAATAATTTATGCAGCAGGAACTACTAGTACAGCACTCATAATAAATTCAGTAAAACTTTTGTACAATACTCAGCAGCAACAATATCAGCAACTATTACAAAAACAACAATGGAAAGTTAGTTGCATTTGAAGCTCTAGAGGCAGCTCGGTAATTCACAGCTGTGCCACAGCCGCTTCCACTGTAGCTGCCATACGGTATTGGGGCAGGGTCAAAGAAAGAACTACTATAACTATGCATGTAAATTTATAACCCAGACCCAGTTGGGTCCCATTCCATAGCTCCAAGGGGTGCTGTGAGCAGCAGAACAATAAAGGACGAATACTAAATTAGATATTTGGACTGTAGGATACCCGGTAATAAGTTTATGATGTTGTTGCTCCAAGCATTAGGTTATCAATCAGAGAAAAAAAAATAACCAATTATTATAAAATTGTATGATATCATACGTCTTTATATTAGTAGTCGCATAAGTCTAGCCTCTGAGGTTTTGGTATCATAATGTGTTGGCATAATACCGAGCTTGATGTTTCTTTCTTGCAGGTATATCATATCATCATACCCATTCTGTTACAGGGTACACAAAAACCGATCCAAAACTTGTTTATGAGCCAAGTCCAGGCGAGAAATTGAGGAGTGTGGCAGCATGCTCATCCGCCGAGTACTTTTTTCCTTCTCCCGCTTTCTGCTGCTACTTGTCTGGTCCTGCCACAATAACAACACGTAAATCTGGCAGCAGCTGACAAGTACAGAAATTCAGATTGTTACGCTACCGAAAAACTCCATCGCATAGCTCAAAAATTTGCACAGCCCTTGGATCGAGGACAGAGTGAGAGGGCACTGGAAGAGGCAGAGAGAGCGCCAGCACCCGAAGGCATTGAAATATTAATGCTAATGGCTAGAAGGAAACACATTTCCTTGGTGTCGGGCAATCGCCTGATTGTATTTTCCCCGAACTTTGGGTGTTGCTAAGTCCTGTCCTGTGGACGAACGGAGCGAACGAAGGCGATGGCAGGCGATGAGTTTCCCCAATAAATTAATGAAAATGCAAAAAGCTCTTGCAAAAAGGAATTTTCTTTAGTAGAAAAAGCAGCAGCCATTTCCCAGCAAAGGAAAAATTCAACAAAAATGTTTTTTACCCCCAAGTATGTACATATATTTGAGGGTGTGGGGATTTGGCAAAAGTTTGTTGCAAAATGTTCTTCCTATGCAATTGAAATTACAACAAAATGCTAAAGTATAAAAGCCGATTGAGATGTTAAGGGAAAGACATTCAACACAAACAGCAGAAGGAGCTCTTCAAAGTGATGCCTGAACTGCAAATTCCAGTTATTCTGAAACCATGGAAAACAAAAAGTTTTTCCACAAAATTTATAGGGTATCCAACTCTTTGCCTAGAGGAATATTGACAGCTTTAAAGCTTATGTGCACTCAAGTCCGGGGACTTTTAAGTCCATCTGTTTCGCTGACCAACCGCACTGTCACGTGCCAGAGACACGTTCTGTACCTTACACGCCAAGAGCTAAGAACCTTCGAAACTTATTCGACCAAAAGAACACAGTGTCAGACATAAGAGGACTAACAGAATGAAGACACTTAAGTAAAAAAGAAACAGCTTGGAGGGAAGATGCAACACCTGCAAAGGGACCTACTAACGTATGCATACAAAAATGTATGAGACTGTTTATACCTGGTATTCAACGTATAAAACAGGGTATACTTTATACCTTTATATTAGTTAAAATATTACAATGATGCAATTGCTGAAGTCAAATTATAAGTACGGGTTACACCTTCTCGACTTCTCTCTTCTTGTATCATAAAGAGAGTCAATAGTAATCTATATTTATACCCATTAGTAATAATGTATCCTCTTCGTCCGTGGATCTTATAAAATACCAATAATACTCACACGTATGTAAAGATATTCAGGAACTTCCACTGAGTACCAGGTATTTGATTGTCGAGTCACTCAGTTCTCCTTTTTTTTTTTTTTTTTGTGGTACAGTAATTGAATCGTAATGCAGTAATGAAATTTTTATTATTTTGTTATTATACAAATTCAAAACCTGTCGCCAGAAGCTGCTCCTTTAGTTGTTAATATAAAAATTTGCATAATTTTACAACTGCCTTGAGAATTTGTCATCACAGGGAACTACTTGTACCACAAAAAAGTAAGACAGCATCTGGCCCTCAGGGTGGATGGATCCTTGTAGAAGAAATCAAACTGCGTTTAAAACTTTTCGCCCTTCTTGCCATAAGGTTCCTGCACAGCACCTGCTTGGATCTTTGTATGGTCCTAGTCATGTGGAAATCTCCCTTTTTTCTTTTTTGTACCCGTCCGTTGAATTCCTTCGCTGTAAAACTTTGTCGTTGGCCAGAGACAAAAGTTAATGCTGTTAATGCAAGTCTTTTTGATTTTAATGCCTTTTTTTCTTGAGCCCGAGAAAAACAAAGTTTTGACTATATTAGTTAGAAAATCCAAAATTGATTGCTTCAAAGGCATCGAATACGAAGAATTTAGAGTGAAAATAGTTGTCGCCACATTCGAAATATTTGACAAATATTTATGCTCTGATGATAGACTTTGGAAGAGCACCCTCTATACACAAATGACTACTGTTCAAGCCAATCATTTCCAGAATGTTGCCATTCATGTATACGCACAGTACATACCATAGTTACAGTTTTATTAAGCATTATATTAACATCATTTAGATAATCTACCGCTGAGAGAGAAGTCTCCTGAGACCCGGAAACTTTCCGACAAGTTGCCGACAAAATGAACAATCATGCCGTCGCAATATTATCGAGGATGATTATGATTATGAATGGATGTCACCCCCCCATAGCGGGAAGGCAATTGTTGTCTAATAGGAGCCTCAGGAGCCTCGACTTAGTTTGTTTCGCCTGCACTGGAATGTGGCGAAAAGTTGGGTTTATGTAGCTTAAGAGCGTCTTGAGTACTTTTGCCTTTTTGCTAATTAGCTTCGTTTATCTGTATTGCACTTGCAGTTTCAACAGAGCCAAAGCCAGGGCCACAGCCATGGTCATACACTTCTGGAGAAGCTGAAAATGTAGTCCCTACCTCAATGAAATATGTTTAATTAATTAGCCAATTGCCATAGTTCATGTGAATCAATTTGGGAGCTAAGGAATAAATGCAAATTTCCATTGATTAGCATAAAAGTTTAAAAGGCTTTTAGTGTCTGAGGATTTAAAAAAACTGGTGAAGTATGATGCGATTAATTGCTTCAATGTTTATTTAACTCTCGGTATATTTTGCCATTTATATTATACTATTCGTCTTGTGAGAATCCATTTAGTTTGTTATCTCAGAGAATAATACCACTTTATTTTGTGACATCTTGGAAACGTATTTATTTTCCCTGGAAAAGTTTGGATGGGAATAGCATTGTGTAACAGCAGGATAAGGTGCTATATTTCCAAACTCGAAGCTACTTGAGCACTTCGCTCTCAGACCTGCATGCTACAATGTGCAATTGCCTTTATTTTGTATTTTAATTCACGTTGTGTGTTTCCTTGTTCACACAGGCAAAAAACCAATAAATTTGCATTGCAGGTGGGGAAGCATTTAATAATTAATTAATTCAATTGCAATGCGACTCTCAGTCAAATGTTCACCAGGTGCTGTCCGGTACGGTCCTTGGCATCGGTACAGAATGCCGTATAATTTGATCCACTTCTTTGAATCCTTCTTTACCGCCTTCTTTTTTCCCACTGCCTGTTACCAATGTATATTTTCCGTATGCCACTCTGTGTGAAAGTGCGTGTGGGGGTGCTCTGTCATTGTCTTTGCGAGGAATTAAATTGCATTTTAAATGGGGAACTTTAATTTTATAAATAATTTATACGTACAAGTAATTTGCAATTTCTACATGTAAAACAGGTGTGAAAGGTGAACGGGTGTAATGTAATGAAAGATCGATAATATAAGATAAGATAAGATATTTGCATTGCTTTAATTATTCTTAATTAAAAGTCATGGCGACTTTGGTGTTTCGTGTTGCAGAGAAAAATAATTTGAGGAGATTTGGAAAATATATCTATGAAAAAAGAAAATTTCATAATTCTAGGCCCTGTTTATTAATTGTTCCTTTTATAGAAAGAATTCGTAAATAACTATTTATCCTTGAATAAATCGATTAAGAGTTGGCTGCAAACTCCCCATTTACATTTTTTTTCTTTCCTAACTAATGTCCAGACTCATTTGAATTATCTGCCACATTTATTTATGTGCCTCATTAATGGTATTATTTATGCTGCAGCAAATGCCAGGCTGTAAATTATTTTGACACTATTGCGTATGAATACATTTATAATTAAGTGTCTGCCGCTTTAATTACAGACATTATCCCAAACGATCAGTGAAGTCTGTTTAAATGTGTGTTTAACAAATAACTGTCAGGAAAATTTAAGTTTACAAAGATTTTTGTTTGAGTGGATTGGAATTGCTGTTTGTGATTGACAAAAGGAGAAAGATTCACCAATCAAGCGGAGATAATTCGCAATGGCACGGATGATATCAGTTCCTGTCTGCCTTTCATCAATCATAAAGGAGGTAGGAGATTGAGGATGGGAAAGTTTTGGGATGACAGTTTTTTTATGGTTCGTTCAAGCAGTTTAATTGAGCAGTTAATGTGCGGGCGAAACGACTGATGTAAAGTCGTTTGAGTTCGATTTTTACTGTGAAAATATTATACAGAATGTGGTCTGTAATGTGAAGCAAAGTTCATTTGTAACTTCCCCAAGGAACTCCATTCGAATGCGTTAATTACACTACTAATTAGGAGTGAGCCCCAAACATACCCATGGGGCTCTGGATATCCTGATATTAGTGCTGGCAAAGCCTGTCAAAAGGCATGAAATAGAATTAACTGGAGCTTAGACAGTTTACGGGTGACATAATTATAGCATCAGCACGGGGACTCATTTGCATATTGCAGGGGATAAGCTGACAGGAGAACTACCATTGACAGGAGCCCAGTGTTTGAGTGTATTCTCGAACTGTCAGATATAATTTATATGTAATCGCATCAACTCAAGTTAATTAACAATTTTAACCATTTACATGAAAAAATTGATTTAAGCTGACAACTATCCACATGACAGCATCAAAAAGATTAACTTTATTCGTTGAAAAAACTTTTAAATTAAACTTTTATAGTAGTCACAACAAAAGTACACAGAAGATATATTATTATTTGCAGGAAAAACATGAATAAAATGGCAGTTTTGTAATTGCTTTTCTTTTGAAGTCTCCTATAAGGATTATATTACTGTTCCCTGGCTGACAATCATAAACCGCAATGTCGCTGGCGTCTGGCAGTGTATAAAATAGCAATGAACAAAAAGAGTTTAAAAATATATAAATAAGTAAATTAAGGGTTTTTTTGTCGTTGTTTTATTTTCACAGCAATTTATTTCAATTTTTCCTGTGCTGCTATCAGTCCAATTATTGTAATTTCACATCAATAAAGGGGTTAACCCTCATCATCATTGGCATTGACAGGGAGATGAGCATTGGTCTAGAGCTGGCTCTGATGCTTATTCAGCTTGACCTTTGACCAGTTTAAATTAACTTTTATTTGACAGATTCCAGGCGTAATGGGTTTCAATAAGAAGGTCACTCTAGGTAACCTTTGTGGGCTTCTTTTACGTATACGGAGAAATCAAGCGTTAAAAGTGCTGCATATTAAGCACTGGTTTCGGGCATCAAAATCGAGAGAAAAAATCGAAGGAAAAACAAAGTTTTCATTTCTAATTAAAATCGTATTAAAGTGGGCGATAAGAAAAATGAAACGTTGCTAAGCCTCAAAGTTCTGGTCGAATGGTTTCTCTTTTATTTCAGTGAAAGGAATACAATTGATTTTGATTATTTTTTCCTCCTTCTGCATAGTCTTTTCTCTAGAAACGAAGACACACAAGTAAATTGGTTGCTAATGCCTTTGGGCTGTCGACCACTTTTTTTCCCATCTGCCATTTCTACTCAATAATGTTGTTAGTTGGGCCAATTTCTGTGAGTGTTTCCGGCTTCTTTTGTTGCGGGGATTTCTACTTATTTCCGGGTAAAAACACAATCTGTTACTTAGGCTTTTGGGCCTTATCGCTGATTTCATTGTGATGGATCCATCGGCTTTATCCCGAGACACTTCATGTCATTTACTGGACTGTAAAGAGGGTTTCCAGATTGAGAGGTAATTTTCATGCCCAGAAAGCCAAAATTATCTGAGTAAAATCCTTCGTTCTACTCACAAAGTCCTGCCATAAAGAATTGCATTCATGGAGCAGCCATATATGTAGCTCTGGGCTAAAACTGTTGGAAAAACCGAGAGAAAAACTATTATTTCATGCTAAATTGCATTCACGAGCAAAACAGTTTCATTCAACGACTTCGCACAGCCTGATAAATGGGCTTCCTGACAATCGTCCGCAGGATAACCATAGTCACGACAAAAAAGTTTTTTTCCCTTCCGGGCGTCTCTTTGGGTTTTCACGGTATTCTCGTATATTTGTGTGCAGTTCATCAGGCGGAGGCCTACGCCTCATTTGAGCCAAAGTATTGTCGGACAATAGGACCACGTCAAAAGCAATAAAAATGGCAGTTATGAGTTTTTTTCCGATGGTCAGTCGGTGGCGGGGAAAAAAAGTTGAATGGAAATGAGAGTTTGCAATGGCATCCGCGGGACAGGAAACAATCAAAATCAATTAAACGGGTAAATGGAATGGTGGGAAATGGACTGGTCAGAGTGGTGGTAAGGATAGGAGATGTAACTTTATTGATGGGAAATGATTAATCTCCGACTTTTTACTTAAAGAGTAAAGTTAAAGTAAAATCATCCAGAAATTACAGCATCTACAATATTCTATTATCATCCCTTTTCGTTTAAATCGAAATTCCTTTCATTAAGTTCAACAAAATCAAAAGAAATGAAAAACGGACAACTAAAAAATCATGGGAGAAGTGAATAAAAACTATCGTCTTTTTACGCTGAATTACCCTCAACGATAAAAAAGACTTCAAACAGATAAATGATTGGTCAGAGTGAAGCATGCAGATGGATGCGGATAGCAAGACAGTTTGTCACAGCGGCAGGATATTTTGGTGGAATTCATTTGTGGTTATGATTTTCATTTTTCATTTTCCAGTTCGGATTCAAACCCAATAGAGGCAATGAGAACATGGGAATGACGAATGCATAACATAGAATTGATATCACTTAAAATAAAATACTGAGAAAATGGATGTCATGATCGGAACCAATCACAAAATAGCAGGCAAGGAGACCTAGAACTTGCCCAGAACCGCGACTCAGGCTAGTTTGCTGGCTTCATTGAATTACATTTCGACGAACTGTGTGGGCTACAAATGCCATCGTCTAATAAAAAGCCGCTGGTCATAAACAAACATCAACAGCAAGTGGAGTCGACGGCCACAAAATTTGGCCAAAAGTTTGTCGGCCGAAAATTGCATTTTGTCTCGAAAGTTTTCTTTTGGCCTACGCTGCCTACCCAACTACGAGTATTTAACTGAATTTCTAACCCCAAAGGATGAGTGGGAGGGTATTTTATTTTATTTATATTTTAATAAGTAGCGGCAGTACGCGTTTGTGAGTTAAGTGGACAATAATCCGAAAGCGATGATGATCAGGTCCAGACTGCTAGAGGGCAGGCGGACCGAATTGCCCGTGCCCCACTGCAAGAGGTAGAGAGACCAAAAAATAAGCTCGGGCTGCTGCTGAGCCGAGTGCGAATGATAGATAGAGAGAGGGAGAGAGCGCGCGGGAGAACAGCATAGGCGCTGCGGCTGTAGTAGCGAAATGAGCATAAGCGTAACCATAAGCATAAACAATTACAATCTTTACAATACAGTGTTCAATCGAGTAAGCAAACATTTGTAGGTAGATTTACTTTTTAGGCTGCTCCACTAATTAAACATCACACTGGGAAAACCTGACACCATATATGTACATACATATATACATATATTTGTTGGCACTCTGCAAAACACATCCCATATTTATCAGTTCCAACTTAAGGAAATTTGTCGCATAAATTGAGACGTGTCGCAAATAATTTTCTCCCATTCGATTTGATTTGATTGCACTGCTAATAAGTTGATTTAGAGTTCGTAGCAAGGCAATTGGCAAACATATTTCCCTGCCACCTTTTGGCAAATTATTTTGTATTTGTTTTGCGGCTCATTAACATTGAAATGTTGCCATTGCTTCTGCATGCAAATATTTACAATGATGTTTATGGAAAGTTTTGCAAATATTGGAAAAAGGAAGTTTATTTTGAATTATTCAAGTTGGATTATTATTTTGTTGTTTAAGGTTTTTTGATTTATTTTTGGATTTAATTTTTAAACTGTTTTAGTAGAACAATGCCTGTGTCCAGCTTTTATATTTTGTCAACTTAATTTAATTTGCCAGCACTGCGCTCCGACAATGTCAAGGAGGTAAAACTGTGGGTGTGCACCTGTACCTCCATGTGGTTTTATTTCCACATTCTCCGACTGCTGTTCCATTGAACTGAGCCTTGAGCGATATAAGAGGCACATGGCGCCTGCAGCCCGTCAAGTGGCACTTATTAAAACGTCAATTAGTCATTCACATTTTTTTTGCCCGTCTCGAGTGTGTTCTGCAGCCTCCTGTACCACTCAGCGCGTTCCCCAAAGGGAAAAAATAACAGTGCGTGTGTACAGTGACGTTAACAGGTCTGTTAATTGGGTGAGCATAAACACCGCTAATTGGCAGGCTCTCAGATGTTGGAATAGCACCCTAATTGCCCGACATTCAACAAGTTGTTTAACAGTTGTTTTGCCCAATGGCCGTGTTTGTTCTCACACCCGAGAGAGAAGTTTCAAAGTGAAAAATTACCACAAAAGGCAATCCCTGAATACATGGGAATTGCAATCGTCGTGAGAGTGTCCTTCAGGAACGTGGGACAAATACTAGCCATGACAGCTGCCCACTTTGCTGGCTATACAAATATTCCATCGCTCACACCCACAGCCATAGACAGTTGTCGAAAATCAAATGAACACAATGCGAGTACCAATTCGAACTCGAGGCGGAAGGACACGCGTTTGAAAACGAGTTGGCTGAAGTCTTTTTGCTGAAACCAACCAATTTCAAATCGAATTCAGCAACGTTTTTCGCACTTCCGTGCGGGCCCTCCATGTGACTGCTGGCTGCAGGCGTTTTTTTGTGGTGTTGGCACTTGACTGGAAAAAGGAAAACGCAACACAAATTCAGCGATGTGGGATGCATATTTGTACATGCACTGAAAAAAAAGTTAAGAAAGTGGAATACTAAAAGACGTGCGAAGAAAAGTTCATTTACCAATACAATCATTGGTTGGTAGGTAATTTTGGAAACTATAAGTACAAATTTTTGGGAGCTTGATTAACCTCAGATAATAATGAGTCAACTTGGTATTAACCACTTTACCTTTACCATCGTCTCTAATAACTCTTTACTACTTGTTCTCTTGTAGTCAAAAACAAATCAACAGTTCACTACACATTACCCAAGAACTTTAACCCACCTGAAGCCATCCAGAAATTGCCGAGAGTTGGAACGAATGCCGAATATAAGGCGACAAAAGTATCCAATAAAAAAGGAACAGCGAAACTCTGAAAGCCGAAATGTTGACATTAAAGGTACAAAAGTTACGTAGAGCAGACCACAGACAGCAGACGAAACCACTCACTAACTCAACCACTAATGGAACCACATTGCACCACAACACAACAGAAAAAAATAAAACGGATCAGCGACCATCTAACTAATTAAAAATTCTGACCAACATGCAAATGAGGTCACATGGTGACCCTGCCACAGGCACAGTGTTAGGGGACATTTTGTACACATTGCTGAGGAATAGAATCGAGACTGCATGGGTACATTTTATTTATATTTTAAGGTCCTGCCTTTTAGCTTTTACCATGTGAAGTTCATATTTTTTAAACATTTTTTTTGTTAAATCTGTTGGCACGTACTGGGAGCAAGAACCAACAACATCCAAGACATAATGCATTCATGTTCAGTCGTTTATGTTTCTTCGTGTAGGATCTCCTCGGTGAAGTCAACTAGAAAGTTGAAATGACACACAGAATGTCTGTTGTTGAACGGGAATTCTCGGGACCATGTGCAGGGGGGTATCATATCTTAACTGTCTGGAAGATAGTCCTTTCGGTGTCTCCATTCATGGCTGAATTCTATTTTCCATGCTGCAAAGTTAATAATGTGAATGGTTTAAATATTTACGAGTAACAAAATTTCAAGTTCAGACTGAAATCATTTCATTTCATTGCACATTGCACTCTCAAAAAATAGAGTTGCCTCAAGTTATCAGAGCCGAATGCTGTTATTATGAAAAATAACTAAAATAAATGTTTATTAAACTCAAGACAGCAATTTTTAGATTATATACTATATAGTATGTCTCCAAGATATTCACATGAAACATCAAAACTCCACCTAAAAGAAAGAGGTTTGAGCTCAGGGGATAAATCCACAAGCATCTACGGGGATTCTATAGCACTTGTAGGGCCCGAAAATAGGTACATAACTGAAGCATCACTGATAAGCGGAATTCTATTTCGGAAACGCATAAAAGCGCATATCCATAAATAACCCAAAGTGGATCGTAAGCTGTAAGCTTTTTACGACTAGCTTTACAAAAAGAGTCGCTACTGTGGCACGCATGCAAGAGGAGTTGTTAAATTTTTGATAAGAGAGTCATATGGAGAGCATAGACCTACGCTTGACCGCAATTTCGCTAAAGGCCTCGAAAGATTTATACGATTATACAGTTAAAGCTCCCCCAAATATCGTTCGATCTGTCGATACTTTATGTTCTGTACAGCATAGCTGTAGTTAGAAAAATAGTGCTGGATTCATTCGCAAATATAACGATTGGTAAAATCAGACGTGATTGTGAACAAACGTAGGCCTATTTCAAACCGATTACATAATCCCTCGTGGCGAAAATTTTCTGACCATTAATTTTTCGATTAATATAATAATTTGAGCCAGTGTGCTAGTGATTTTGAGTTTAAAGAAAAACCATCTCAGGTATGTCGGCAGTTAGCTAGGAGTGTTTTCGGTCTAGTTTATTCCCAAATTATGTGTTATAGCCCGGACCGTGCGTTTGTAATAAATATTCTACAGACGCCGAGGGGGGCTCTACAAGAGGTGTGTTTTTGGAGCGATCCTCAAACGAAAAAAAATAATTTAACCCCTTTTTGGGAGACAACGCTCGCCGAGAACCTCCGCTTATTAAGCAGCCCAAGCCACCGTAAATTTTGGCAATCCAGCCTTAACGGAGGCGCCTCGGAATCTTTTCCCAGCTTCACTGGGACCACCCTTCTATCGCACCCGTCAGTGCTAGGGTGAACAGCGGAGCGAACTGCGAGCGAATCTTCAATTTGACGGGTTGATGCCCTAAACCAATTTGCCGGCGTGCCTTCGGCTGATCTAGCGGCACCAGCTGAAGGCCAGAAATGATTTCGGACTGATTTATTGCGGGAAACTTTAGACATCGACATTGGAAGCATTTTTGACTGACCTGTTCCAAAAGTAGCAGCGGTCCACCACGTGACATAGGATCGTCGTTCCTCTTCAATAGTTTAAAGTATATTCTATTTCAGCTATACCTATACCTATATGTGTATATCTAGTTATGTAACCGTGTCCGTGTAATAGTTTTTGGAAGCGAATGGGTATGAGACATTAATATTTGTGCCCATTGCTCAAAGCCGTAAACGTCAGTACGCTCGTGTGCATATACTGGTATTAACTTATATTTTTTCCTCAGAATATGCACCTACGTCAAAATTGAGCTCAACGATCACGGAAGGGCGAGTGTTACAAAACAGCACTAAACAAAAATTAATGCAGTGAGTTCTTAAATGTAAAATGTGTATGCACAGAGCAGAAACGTATCTATGCGTGTTAGCCCTTGTTTCTTCTCGAAATCCTTAATAATTTCTAAACCAAAAATGTATTTATACTCCTCGTCTTTCCATTGTATTATCTACCCATGATTCTTATTCTTTTACCTCAATATCTATATTTTTTATACTCTACCGTAAATTCCTATAAAATAAGTATATATGCGGAGTTGCTAAGAACCCCACTAAAGATGAATTCTAATAGAAGTTAAGTAAGCTAGAAAAGAGTTGGAATTGTAAAATTAGGAAAACATGGAAACGTATATAAACGCATTAATTTTGAAACGCAAATCTAGTATGTTCTAAATTTAGACATCCGTCCTCAGACAAGCAAGATCGAAGTGGCACGATGAAAACTGGATAAACACATACAAGGGTCTATACGGTTCGATTAACCTGTATAGCATAGGTTGGGAGGGTAGAGAGAGAGAATACTCGATGACACCTGAGTTTCTCGCCCGTTTTTTGATAAGAGTAGTTGATATGCATATCCCCAACCCCAATACATAGTTCAGTTACCATTCATTCAGTTCTGTTTAACCTGGTTATTTCCCTTTTTTTTTTTTGTGTTAACTTTTTGATTCTTTTTAAATGTGCACCTAAACATTATGCGAGTGTGTGTCAGTATACAAGATAGAAGAGAGTAGAACGAACCCCGACAATCCGGCGAGCTAAGTCAGAGCATAGCTAGAGGTGCACACGAAATCTTCTTATACTAGTTTGGGTAAAGGCATCTATCCCATACCTGCACGCTACACACTTTGCATATGTGGGATACTATTAAGCCCGATGCAGAACAGAAGTTAACAAGAGATTGACATGACGATATGTTCAAAAGAAATGCGTGAATGCCAATGCTGCCATATGGTAATTTGTTTATTTAAGTTGTCGGTTTGGAGGCCTGCATTATTCTTGAGATTGGTCAGAGAAACCTCCGTTATTTGAAATACCGATTTTTGGTTTGTGTCTTATTGTTTTTTGGTAATAAAGGGTGGCAGGAGGAATTAAATTAATTGAAATGTGTCTCTTCTCGTTAGTTATCAATGATTATTATCCTTACACCTTCGACACTAACCATTTTATCTATCTAATTCTTGCAAGCACCCAAGATGTATCACATAAAACATTTTACATGTATCAACATGCTCTTGTCATTCAGGCCACACCCATTTGCCGCTCAAGCACCTCAATAATTTCAAGGGGTATCGATTTCGTTTGAATGGAATCGTTCTCCAATTTGCTTGATTGCAGTCTTCTTCGTTTTCTCTTTGCTTTTGCCTCATTCAGATTTTCCGCATAATTGCTGATTTAAAAACCAAATTAAGTGAAATTCCACTTGACTGAAGGCAAAAGACTGAAAATGAAAAAATCAATCTGATATTATTCGTTTTCCGATATTTTTCGTCCTTGAGTTCAATTTGACTGTGGGACTATTTTTTTCTCCAATCAATATGGGATGAACAGAAGTGAAATAATGCAAGTTGGGGTGTGAATTAGTAACATGAGAGGAGAGAAAAGCGCAAGAAACCCTGGCAGTAATTTCTTGGCCCATTGCCCAAAGCCTGAGTCAAACCACACATTGTGCACCCACACCCACTCTAGCATTCACAAAGCATGTGTGTAATATTTTTCCCATAAGAGGGCATAAAGTAGGAATATACTGACCATACCAACACTCACATACATTTCTGGCTATCAACATTCGCACTTGGCACTGTGGGAGCAGAAAAGCGAGAGAAAGAGAGGAAATGATGTGAGAAAATTGTAGGTATTCCAGGTGTTCCCCTGCAGACCTGTTTTTCTCTTTAATGTGGAAAGAGTGGGCGCAGTTTGTGGAATTGCAATGGTTCGTATCATCGTAGCAGCCACCGGATGAATGTTCGTGGATATCTATAACATTTCTATGATTATGCAATGTATTTAAAAGCAACCCCAAATGAAATATGAAAATCAGAACAACAAAATCGCTTATGCCAACATAAAATCCTTTGCCAACTATTAAAAGTATTTTGCCAAATCCTTGGCATACAAATGGTACGCATTTCGAATGTCTGGCAGTGAAATGGAAATCATCCTCAGATCCTTTAATACGAAAGAAAAGTCAGCGACTGCAGAGGCGGGACGAATAAGAATGTTGGCATTGTCTTACGGAAACATATCTGTGGGTTCATGCTGCACAAAATATCATCCACATCTCACATGGCACTCCCCTGCTGTGTTGGGGGTTGACTATTAGCATATTCCCGCCATGCCGCTGCCACTTAATGAAGCAGAAATGTGGCTCATAGTGTAGCCAAAATCCCGGCTGCTTTC
Source organism: Drosophila bifasciata (assembly GCA_009664405.1). Classification (NCBI taxonomy): domain Eukaryota; kingdom Metazoa; phylum Arthropoda; class Insecta; order Diptera; family Drosophilidae; genus Drosophila; species Drosophila bifasciata. The sequence continues at coordinate 11,135,862 of CM019042.1, forward strand.
AAGCCATTGATTATGGGTGCTCTTACCAGATTTTACTCCCTTCTGCGAAACACTCTACATACCTAGTATCCATCTGTGTATAAATATTTTCCCCGCTGATGGTTTTCGTGAGTTGCGATTCCATGTGTGCGATTTTCGCTTGACGAATGAGCACGAGCACGAATGGAAGCATATTGATCCTGGTTATATTTACAAATTTATTCATGTCAAAAACGTGAACAGAAACTACAAACTACAGAGAAACCCCATCAGCATCTCCCATGAGTTCAGGATGGATTTTTGGAACCATTTCCCATTCAGCAGAAATTTCCCAAGCTGAGATTTTCATTTGTTTCTGTTTCTGGTTGAAGTTCTGTTTTTGTTCCGTTTTTGTTATGCTTTCATTACAATATTTCGTTCACGGAACCCAAGGTAGTGCGAAGTGTATGCACATCCATTTGCCCCCATTCAAAGCACTCACTCATCCAAAAGGGAAAACTACGATAAAAAAAAAAACCGAAACTCTTTCAGAACCAAATTCAAATTCACAAACTTCTGCTGCCTGTCTGTGCGTTTCCAATTAAAATATATCTCAATCTCAGACATTAAATGTGATTAATCAATCAAAGGATTCGACTCATCGTTTAATTGGGCGCTAATCAAATTCAGCTTCTTATTGGAAGCTCTGCCCTTTGTCCATCGTTACGAATTCCTTTGTTTTCTTCATTAGTTTTTCATGAATTTCGCTGCTTGAAACACAAAGCATTAAGTTAATTAGAATTCTGCTAATTAGACAAAAGAATTGCTGCGCAATCGGCAACTAAACGCAAGATTTCCTATCCACTATTCAAAGCCCTCGAGATGTAACAGTCAAAATTTGATTACCAATTAAATATACAAATTGTCTCTCTTTTTTTTCTCTGCCCTAAATTGAATCTGTAAAAAAGAGTCAAATCCCTTCGAACCATGTTAATTTTTTTTTTTTTTTCGGCTCTTTATTCCAATTTCTAATTAAGGACATCACTTTTCACATTGGAATTTAATTAGCGCTGGGATTTTTGCCTTGAAAGTGCTTTGCTTAAACGGAAAGAAAATGATTTGTGACAGCTGCTTAAATTCACACCAAAGTTTTTCTCACATTTTTTTAATTTTATACAAGAAAATCGCTGAAAAATTGTTACACTGATGAGTAATTAAATTGCCTTAGAGAGTCGCTATCTCATATTTTAGGCCAATTTTCTAGTTGGATCTTTGAGGAAAATACCCAATGCTTGAAGCGTGCAGCAGTCTTCAGTCTTAATCAAGTTTTAAGCCGCAAAACTCTTCCCCGTTTTTTCCTCCTAGTTGACACACAATCACGCACCCAGCGAAACTTTGGCCCCAAAAACTGTCGCACGAATTGCAAACTGCCTGAGGCTACAATTTCTCTTTTCGCGCACTCAACCGCAACCCATAATTTCACTTTGGTAACTCACTATAGGTGGTAAGACAGAAGCTTAACTTCTATTGAGTTTAGTAAGTGACCACAAGCCGAGGATACAGCAGGTGCTTCATTTTATTGATCCCATCTAAAGTCTCGCCACCAATATCTCATTATAATTTAACAAATAAGCAGAGCCCCCTTAGCACTCAATACAGCTAAGCTAAAAGGATTAAATCCTTCAGAAAAAACAACCTGTAAGTCGCGAGCAAGCGAGCCGTGTAATAAATGCGGAAACATTCGCTCCATCCAGGTGGGGATTCCCCATCCCTGATATCCCTTGAAAGTGAAAGTGGTTCACATAACAGGAGCAGCAGCCGCTGCCACCTAACGAGCTATGCTGATTTTTGCGGCTTTAAGTTGCTGCTGTAATGTTGATGCTTCTAATGTGGACTCTGAGTAGCCCAGGCTGGGACGTATACTAATACTCATACTCGTACTCATAATCCTACTCGTACACCCACTACCAGGCAGTGTTAATTTATGTAAACAACCAGCGTGATACGAGTGAATCAACGCGTCTGAGACTAAAACTCAACTGGAAACAGCTAGCAGGCACCCAAGGCGTCCACAGTCGAAGGGCCAGCGGGCGAAGTGGCATTTGACATTTACATGTATTAATTTTTTACATTATTGCCAGAGGCGGTGGCTGGAGTGGCGAAATCGCATAAAAGTACTAGTCGGACTATGAATTTGGCGGGGAACTTGTCTGCGGATGGACGAGTGTGCATAACGGGGCGTATGCGTAATGCTTTTGAGTCTGCTGCAAATGAGCCGGAAGCTGTGAATGGGAATCGCCAGGGACAACTGCAATGAAATCTGGAAACAAATTCAAATTAGTTTGCTTATATTAAAAAACAGCGATTTACATTATTTTAATATTCTATTATATTTTATATATACTTTGGTAAAAACGATATCGTTAATTCACATTGAAATAAGAAAAAATCATAGGTTATAAAAGGGCTTTCTTTCATAGTTGAATGATTATGAGTAAATAAAAAATATTCAGAGCGCAATAATTTTTTGTCATCTTATGTTGGAATTTTATTTGTTTAGCTCAAAAAGATTTTTTTTAAAACACAACTAAGTTAACAAATCGAAGTCAAATTTGCGGCAATAATATTTTATTTTTTTTCAAATCTACATAAATAAATTTACAATAGCTTCAAACAGACATCCTACAGTAGCTGGAAATATATCAGGTTATATTTATGGGTGGAAAATTTATTTCTTGTCTTTTCCCCACTACTTTGTTCATTGAATATTGATCATGTAGGGCAGCACGTATACGACTGATGGACGTGAGCTAAATCGATTTACGTCAAAATGTATATCATGGTGTCCAGATTTATAGATATTCATGAGATTTTATAGATATTCTTAAAGGTTGCCTTTAAGAAAACAGAAACTGTGCTTAGAGGTTAACCCACATTTCTTAAATCAAGAGGACCTGCATATTTAATGGCATTCATTTTTAAAAATGGTTGAGATTTTTTTCTCTCTCCTCTTAAAGAGCTAAACGAAATTGTCCTTAGGATTATTAACGTTTCTCTTGTAATTTCAAGCGGTACCTGAATAATTATTTGGACAATCCATTTAGACAAAAGCAAACATCCATTTATTGCCTGCTGCTCCTCTCACTTACTTCGAATCAATTTTTGTATTGTCAATTTAATAAAACCTTTTTTTGGATAAATAGATTATGTCCGTGTCTCTGTGCTGGTGGAATATTTATTATTAGAATAGTTGTTCGCTTCCCTTAACACCAAAAGTGGATGATGGCAATGGCAAGTCCTGATGACACTATCCAATGAAGTTATGACACCATCCAAGGAATGGATATTTATGGGAATTTTTCTGTCAATTAACTGGGGATCCCTTTTTAAGTCACCGAGGATATCTTCAGCTGCAAGTCAAATGGATATAATGTCGGGTAAAATTAAAATGATAGTCGGCTGCCAAAAAGTTTCCATTGTCCTCCGAAGACTCTCGTCGCTGCGATGTCTTTGGGAACAATTTTCGTTTCATCAAAAGAAAAAACATCAAACTACAAGGACAGTCACAAAATTTGCAGTCAAATTGTCTACAGTTGCAGTTAAACTGGCACTGGCAGCTGCTCTTTCTTGCAACTAAATTGTTGAAAAAAAGTACAAAAGAAAGGAAATGAAAAAATGTTCCAGTTTCCTAGAATTCTACACCATCCTCCTCCGCAGAACAGAGCCAATTGGAACGTGTAATTATTTAACCCACATTGCGGCCTCCGCTGTCATTTCAGCAAGGTTAACTGGCTCCACCAAAAGTGTTAATTGCAATGGCCGTAGGCGGGCGTAGGACCGTTCTAGCCCCCAGAAAGCTTTTTTCTTCCTCCTTCTCCTGCGTTGTGTTTTACCTTGGCTTTGGCTAAAAGTTTTCCGTTGGTGGCACAGAGAGGCCCATAAAACGCCTGAATGCGCAATGAGCGAAACTCAAATAGAAACCGTGTTTAAATGAATGCATCGAGAAGTGGATTGGGGATGGAGAAGGAACTAGGCGTCCCAACATTAGTGAATGAGAATGCCAGAACTGTAGACTGGGTAAATAAGTGCCAAAGAGGTAGAGAGGAGGAATAGTAGTAGGGGTTGCTGGCTTTTAGCTTTTAGATATGCCCTTGGCCATTGATAGATGCATCAACACAAGAGTCTCCTGCTCCCCATTACCACACTCTGTTAGCCTTTTTCTCTATGCAGTTAATATGAACCTAAGTTCTGTTCATTTGATGTACTTTGAATTCAACTGTGAATGGATGGAAAACATCGCCACAACGATGAAATCTTATGATGCCTAGTCTATGGACCATAACTACATCAAATTTGATGCTAAGGTTGCAAAATAGAGAAGAGACTCCTATCGAAGGATGCAATTTAATAACATGGCCCAAGAATCGAATGGCGGAAACATTTTGTTGGTTGCACTTGCCTATCAAATTTAAGTGTTGGTGAAGTTTTTAGAAAACAAATTTTTGTGCCGCGCAGCTTGAGGAATAAAATTTAATGTGGATTCATAAAAAAAATGGCTAAAGTCGAAAAGGAACCGAAAATAAAGGGCTATCACTAGCTCAGGGCTTCCTCAAGTAGATGACCGATATTGTGAGACCATTGCGGATTTGTATTTATTACGTCCCTTAATATTTTTAAATTGAGAAATTATTTCTCGATTAGAAACTCTGAGATGTGAGACAATATTCACGAAGACTCGGTTTAAATTTTTGAAAAATTTTTTCATTTTAACAATAAACAAATATCTGAAAAGTTGTGAATAGTCATAAGTCGGATAAGCCTGCGGAAAGCTGGAATGGCATGGGAAAATCGGTTAAATAAACAGTAAATAACTCATACGCAGAGTGCGCCAGCGGCACTTAGAACAAAATACGCGAGGCTAATGCAGCCAAGTGGAGCATAAAATATTTGTCAAAGCCATGACTTTTAGGATAAGCCAGCACAGATTCACTCACCCATAACCCGTCGATGTAAATTGTATGTCTACCCCAGTTCAGTTGGTTCCCCTGACACTTTCATTCCCCCTGTTGCTGTTGTAGTTTTACCAGCTCTTCGGCTTTAGTACTGGTGATGGTGGTGCCTTGGCAACTCATGTGTTATGGCATTCTTTTGTCTTTCGACAGGCCAAATTATATACTGAAATAGCAGGGGAGACACTCAACTTTCACATATATTTTCCTTTGAGCCACGCCCGTAGGGAGTTGCATTTTAATAAAGTGAATTCGAATGCCTTTCCACAGGAAACCTTTTGCCTGAGTTCTTATGATGGATATTTGCAACGCAACGGCAAGATTTCATTCACATCGCAACCAAAACTAAATTAATACGTAGGAAAAATAAATGTTAGATAAATAAAACCCAATGCCAGCGACATGGCATAGACGGACAGCAAATTGCACAAATTGCATCAACAGCAGCAATTGTTGGTCATACTTCAATTTCAGAGTGCGGTTTTTGCTCTATGCCAAAAAAAAGAGTGCAACCAAAAACCGCAACAAAGTGTAAATGAATGGCTATAAAACCAAAAGAAAGGGAGAAGCAATACAAAATACCAAAGAAAATTGCATAGAAATTGGATAACATTGTTCAGGGATGATCTCTAAGCTATGCGACACTTGAGCTTGTTAAGTGATTTTGTAGGACCAAAAGGTTTGAGGTTAACAATAAAAATTGTATGGAAAAATAGGAATAAAATTGTAGAAACCTAAAATAAAGGACCAAAATGCAAGTCTATCTTTGACAGAAGACTTTTTCTTTTTTTTATCTGTAAAAAGTTGGACATATTTTTAGGGATGATAAATTAATACTAAGAGCTTTGCATCGATACAGCGAGCTATTTTATAGTTATAGTACTTAACTAACTTATAATTGCAAAATATAAAGCTTCACGTAATGTAAAAAGTTACAAAACTTTTTATAATTTTCACTTTATTGAAACAATTCTCAGCTAAAAGTACGCAATTAATTTTGCACATTGCTGCTGTTATATTTTCGACTAAAAATCCTTTTTAATGGTGGGAATTCTCTAAACTTTTCACTGTTAGTACATTTAACTTACTATATAATTTCATCGAAAAATAATCCATACAAAACTTTATTTTATATTTTAATTACTCATACGTGCAAACAAACAGAGCTTTTCATTTATATTAAGCCATCGGATTAACTCTAATTCTAGTTTTTGAAAGTACCAACAAAGTCCATTTCGAGTGTGTAGGCACTGGATGCTGTTGCCACCGTACATACTATACATGGCGCTTCAATATGCACCGAATGTATATTTTGAGCTGGCCCTAAAGTTATGGGTACGCACTCGCTAAAGTTAAAATTTTGATGTTTTTTATATGCGGACTCACGGTATTCAAGCATGCAAATTTGAAAATTTATCAGTTTGGAGGCTTTTTTTTATCCGTGCAACAAAACGCAAAATGCAAAATGTGGGGAACAGTTTTCAAATAGTTTCCGAGCTAAGACTAAACTATACCCTTGCAGAGAAAAAAGTATTCCCATACCTGTGAAGCGTACACAGACGTCTATATAAAGATCAGATTACACCTTAGTCTTAGTAGGATTTTCTCCGTCTATTCAAGTACTTTAATGAGTTTAATTTTCTGCAAATATAATTATTCTAATTTAAGTAACCGACATTCAATCTCGGTTCTCACAAAACTTCGCTGCACAGGCTAATAAACTTGAAGAAGAATTTCTCAGAGCACCACCATTTCGGACTTTGATACACATAATAACATCAAAGGTGAATCGGGAGGATCCTGAGGAGTGACTGCAATCAACTGCTGTGAAATTGCTGGTGTCGCCCCGGGGGCACTAGGGTTGCTACTGTCGGTGGGACAGATTGAGATGGGACATGGGCAACTTTCTCACATATTTACACAGTGTGGCCAATTCCATCGGCTAGAAGAGGGTAAATAGATGTGGCCAGGACTGCAATCCAATAAGAGCCAAGGGGCAGATGCGGGACAGACACTGGCCGCAGGCTGCTGCTGGCTCCAACTCCAACTCCACCCATCCATCCATCCATACAGCGACTGTCAAACTGTCAGCTGCACTGTCATCCAACAGCTCGTGGCCCCATACTGGGCGTAGGTCCCAACTGTTGACATTAAATTGTTTACGGGTCTCGGATCCGCTTTAAAATATTTGAAGCAAAAAATCATTGTGTAAAGAAAAAACTCCATTGAAAGGGGAATTTTCATCTTTTTTTTCTTCTTCCATTTCTTTTGTCTTTCCATCGCCCCTTCGTCGGATTCCAATGAATTGCTGTAAACACTCGGGGCGTCATTCCGTTGCCATTTCAAGTGCTTTCTGTTGCCGTATCCTGAAATTTTGACTGCAGTGCTTAGACAATGGTTAAGCGTCGCCTGTTGTCTGGTAGGGATAACCCTCATTTCCCCAGCCATTTGCGGGTCTGCCGCCATGGGAATATGCATTTTTAATTTTAATAGTTGCCTTTTTTTAGTTTATTCCTTGAGCTGCAGCCTTTTTTAATTTTCTCTCATTTGGGAAACATCGGCAGACTTGTTCCCAAGCTTTGCAAGCGACTACATGCAAAGGAATTTCAGATGAGTTTAGGAGAAGGTGCAGCGATGAAAAAGGATGATGTAGAACTGAAAATGAGGAAATGCAAAGTCAATGACTTTTCGTACCCACAATTATGGCAACCATTAAGCTGGTTGTCAACATTCTATTTGCCCTCGCCAAACGTCTGAAGCCGCATCCTTTGTGCGTGTCCAAAGGCTAGCCTCCGGAGACCCAAGCCACAATTGAAATGTCACTTGCATACATGCAAATTAATTAAATTTAATTCCCATATCGTTGCATGCGTTTAGCATAAACAATTGTTAACCCAAAATTGATAATGTTTCAAATGGAAATTTAACCTACAATTTGCAGTGACTGTAAAATGGCATCCGGCTGTCCTACCATTTAAATGGTGGAATGCATTAAATTTCCATAAAGTCTGGAATTATGCAAACGCCTGTCAAAATGTACGGCACAATATGGGATACGAATAAACATGTAACTTTGGCTATGAATTAGTTTTTCTTTGGTCTATCAATTTTTGTCTTTAAAATCATAAATATTACTGAAAATATTTATAAATAAATTGTAATATTTAAAAATACATTTTTGTTGAGAGATGCAATAAAATGTTACCGTCATTTTCAAGAATTTAATTAGACTTCAAAATTATTTTACGTAAATATTCACAGGCTGTTAAATGCTTTTAAGATTATAACAACAACAATGACAACAAGTTCCACCGCATAAAAAATGGGTTTGACTTCTCAAAACTTCTTTATAATTAATTAAACCTATCTTTCCTTTCTCATTGTAAAGGAATAATTTCTTTAGATTTCAGTGCACAACACTGACAGATCTTGGCACTATCCTCCTCCATAAAGTGGCCCCATGTGCTTGTCATGAAGTGGCACACTAAGTTGCTTTTAATTATGCAAAAAAAAAGACAATAGGAAAACAAAATAATAAATGAAAATAAAACTAAAGAAAATATTGAAAAACTCTCCGCTCTGCTCTTTATGACTCCTGGCATAATTCACAAAAGGCTGCAGAAGGGGCAGACGGATCGGTTGGCAGGATCCCGAGATCCGAGATCAGATATGTTATTTTTGCTTTTTAGTCCTGGTTCTGGCTCTGGGCTTGGTCTGGTCTGGTCCTGCTTCTGTTTTGGCCTGCCCTGGTAGGGAAGCATCAGAGCGGAAATGAATTGTCTTAATAGAAAACATGGGACGTCGACTTTTCTATGTTTCTTTATGAAACAATTCGAGCCAATGTTGGTTGTTTTATTGACTTCATTATTTCATTTGTTTCAATTAGCGACAGCTGCTTAGCTAGGGATGGTGTTAAAATATACATAAAATAAAGCAGGTATTTTTATTGTTAACTTACTTAAAGTTGCGATGCACTTTTTACATTCCGATACAAATATGTAGCATAGATCGATCAATTACTGAGACTTTGTTTAAACTTTGATATTTTCTTTTCAGAGAATCGTTCATCCTGTAATAAATTTTCTTTAGAGATGAACTAAAATTTGTATCTTAAAGGCATTGCATTTTAACATTTATCCAACATTTATAAACTTTGGCATCCTTTTAAATTTACTTATTCTACTTCCACAGACAAACAAAAACTATTGGAACACACAGCCTGGTTCGAGAGGTAAATAACGTTTTTTTTTTTAAATTGGAACAAAGCACGTGGCCAGTGTACGTTGACTGCAGCGGAAACTCTATAAAAAACTATTTTACCGTTTTTAGTTTCATGTTTTTTTTGTGCTTATGCTTACTGAAGTACTGCACTTTTTTCAAGCCACTTGATGGCTTACAGATGTTCAACCAGCATGAGGCTTAGCGATGTATTTGGTCAGGTATTGGATGTACAACTGTCAGGTATTGTACGTTCAGGTATAACATTACTACATTTTAAATATTTGGAAAAAGATAATCAGCTAAGAAGATTTGTTGTTTATCGGCACATTCCTATTGGAACTCTGAATTTGAAACTAACAGTATAAACATATCAGTTTAAACAACAGCAGCATTTCCTTATTTCAAAAACATTGTATATTCCGCTTTTCAAAGTGGACGGTGAGTCGGATAGACATTTTCGCCAAATATCTATAATTGCATTCTGTCATTTCATTAGTTAGTGCATTCATTAATTATTTCAGCTTCTCTCAGTGTAATTCTGATTCTAAAAATATCCAAAGACAAGTTGAAAGTCCCCAACATGGTTTGCTCATGTTTATTTTAATTTCTCCAATAAAAACATGACTGAAAATCCGCAAACAACAACCTCGAATACGGTCAGAGGGTCGCCCTTAGTGGCTTCCAAAATTTTCTTACCCTCGTCTGTCTCTCGGATGACAGCCAAGAGTGTCGAATAGACAACAGGACGTGCCCCGAAATAAATATGTATGTAAAGCTTTTTAAAACGCTGGAAATTAAATTGCCTGAAAGTTTTTATGGTCCAACTACGTGCAAGGCAGCGAAATGTTTGCATAATTTGTGAACAATTGTCAAAGCCCAGAATCGGGACAGACTTAAATGCTTCAATTTATTCTCAAATTTCTTGAAAACTTAAAGACCAGATATACTATAAATAGGTGTATTCAAGGGTTTGCAAGTAATCGTGTATGCAGTGGTATGCTGTAGTCAGACAAAGGACTACAGTCAACTGTCAAATGGTACTGGGATCTGGGATGCCGGCTGTAAACCCTCCGAAAATTATCGTAAACGAATGTGTTATCTCTGGGTAACATGACAACCAGCTAAATCAAAGGTTAATAAAATTTCATCTACCGCCGCCGATTTTTAAGAAGACTGAATGGCAGCCACCCATCCAACCAGACAACGGGCTACATTTTCCTTTTATGTGAAATTTCTGGTTTCCCAAAAAAGGCACAGGATGTGATTGGTAGGAAGGCAAAAAGCCAAAAGTGTACGGGGAGATATATGCATATATTTAATATGAATGAAGTTTTTATACGAGCTAATATGTGTGTGTGTGTGTGAGTACTTAGTACCTGTCCATGACTGGAATTATGTTCGCATCAGCGAACAGCCTATGCAACAAACCTAATGTATTTCCCTCAATGGGATTCATAGTTTTATGGACGGAGGTGTATAATTTTGATGCAGTATTGACTTCCTAATACGAAAAGTAATGCCATTGATTAAAACATTATTTTTATAAATTTACAGTTTACTACAACATGCTTATAGCTGATTGAAACCGGTTATCAGATAATGATAATATAAAATCGACTTAAATTGAAAACAACAACAATATAAATAGGAAAACAGAAAACACAAAAAGATGGAGCAGGAGAGGATAGTGCATCCCAGGAAATTGCCCGCCAAGAAAAGACTTCACAAGGCAGAACCAGAACCACTTCTGAGATGACCCAAACATCTGATATGCAAAACTTAGCATTAATCAGCTTTAGTATTGCGCATCAGGGGCGTGAAAGCCAGCCTTTTGGGGAGAAAAGATGCGGCCACTTGTTGCACCATTGACGGTGGCACTGAATGTCAGCAGGTTACTTCAAAGCCAATTGCCTCTGCTACACAAAGCAAGGCAGCTACCAAATACAAGTTTCCTCCCTTAGTCAGACCTGCATATCTTGATGGTACCTTACTTTTGGGGTTGGGGAAAATGCAGCTATTATACTTGCCTTTTCCTCTCATGTTACTTTGACTGTGAGGTCCCGCTGGCCGCGAGACTTTTGGCTTGTCAGAAAGTACACAAAAATGTGTCACGCTTGCATATGGGCCTCACATATGTGGGCTGAGCCTTCTGTGGATTCGGTGTCACCTAGCGACAAGGTGTTGGCTTTCATCTGGGTTTTAGTTACCGCGCCGAGCCGCAACGAGCTCATCACATGTCTCCTCCACTCGACGGCGGGTCGTGGCACGGTGATTAGACCGCCAGAACGTACAGGGTTCTTGGCATACAGCCAGATGCTGCTCCTCCAATCAGATGTCAATTACGTTGCAGATTACTGGGGATTTGTGGCTCCTTTGTTCCATATTTTTACTTAGATCCCAAAGAATATGAGTGCTTTGGGACTTTTGTGTCTCGATCTATCTTTAGTTTGGAATCAATATATGAATATGTATAGAAAGGGTTGTGTAAGCCAGCAAAGCGAGAGACTTGGATTTTGATTTCCATAAATTCCTTATTAAGCTGTACCTTTAAAGAGTTTTTCGATTTGCTTGGCTTTTAATATTTATTTAAATATATTACAATGGAACAATGCTTGAAGTAATATAATATTAGCAACAGTCAGCGCCATAATGAGTAGCAACAGCCTGCTGTTTAAAAATCATGGGAAAAAAATCCCTTCGTTTAATGAAAAGATAATCAATGTACATTTCACAGAATATGGCCAGCAACAGTTGGCTTAATGGAGCGGATCCATATCCATATTCGATAGCGGAATGTTGCCACCTTTTTTGCACTTTATTTTTTAAAGAATGGATATGAATATGTGCTCTTATGTGTATATTTTATGCGATATTGTGTATGGGATAAAATACATATATTCACATTTTGAATTTTTTTCGGTGGTTCTGATGCTGCATGCCATATTAATGTACTATAAATAAGCATAAAATTCCATTTTCTGTTAGCTCGCTGCCTTATAAAAAATGTGAACTGGTTTTCTGATTCTTGGAAGAGGCAACTTCTCATGACTTGCAAATTTCGTTTGGGGTGCTGTCAGATCCACTTAAGTTTCACAATCAACGCCACCAGCAGATTGCGGGGGCAAGATGGAAATTGATGGCACTGCTCTTTTGATCTGATCCAAGTTTGTTCGCCCTGACACTCAAAAAATCATTGAAATTTTATTAAATTGGGTCACCATACGCACCTGTGTATTTGGCTTTAACCTCCGGGTGGTTATGGCGCATTGAACAAAAAAAAATAGAAATGGCAGCCAACTGACGGCAGAATTTTGAGGGTTTATCTGAATAGCTTAGTCATAAGTTTCTATGCGGAAATCAAAATTAATTTAAAAGACGATATTAAAGGATAAAGAAATATTCATGTACCCTATTGAAAATAAATATTTAGAAAGAATATTTTCAAGTTTGCAGTGCTGAAGCAGCTGTTGCAAGAGTCTCAAAATCGATTAGCATAAAACGGATAATAAACTAAACTTATATTGAGGCTGGCTGCTTTTAAATCGGCAGCAGCAGTTGCAAGAAACTCAAATGACATGGATTCTATCGGTTCTGCTTGAGTTGAACGAATCCCGACGAACATTGTGGTAAAAAAAAAAGATAGCTGGGGGAAACATAAAAAGACAGGAGAAGGAGCAGCTCTTAAGCACATTTCCCTTAAGCTGTGTGATACTTCAGCCGGAGGCCACCTTTTTTTGGGGTGTCGCCAGTCAAGGACATTTTCGGCTCTCAAAGATTATCAGCTCTACTTTTAAATTATCATGATGGCAATGTTGCTGTCAACCCCTCGGGTCCGTCCATACAAATTAGGGGTTGTCCTTGAGCAGATTAGGAAATGAGGTCCAAAACGATAAGGAGGATAAAAGAAATCATGACTGTAAGACTGGCCTTTGGATACCCTTACAGATCCACTTTTTTTTTTCTATTGAAGTTTTAATACGAAATGATTCGTTTTCTGAGTTGAAAACATTATCTGATAGTTTTAAAACAATATCCTCTGTAAGGGTGTAGGGAAAGCGCTTATCAATTTTTGTTACCTTTTTTATACGTTTCTGGATCCCTACGGATTCAGATCTGGGGCCTTTCTGGTTCGCGCACATTGGATTTATGGTCAATTTTAGATTTTATATTTTTCGCCTTTCGCTCTCTTATTGTTTTATTTAACGCTCCTCCACTCTCGCAGTCTTTTCCCCTGTGCAATTGAGTTTAATTACGGTTTTATTTGTGCTTTCGTTTCCATTTTGTTTGATTTTATCCGTGGTGTTACAGCAACTTTTTTGCTTTCGCCTTGCCCCGCTTTTCGTGCAGTGTTACTGGTTGGAATTTAAATCAATTGAGGTTTTATTTTTACTCTTGCTTTGAGAGTTCTACCGGTATGTAAACGATTCAGTTCTTCTTGAATTTGGCCTAATTGTATGACACTTTTTCAGGTACAACAATAAACTTTTTTTTAAATTCAAATTTCATGTAGAAAGTTGTCAATTGATATATATGTACCATAGAAAATTGATAATAGATGTTGCAGTAAGGTTTTTTTTACCAAGAGAATAATCATAAAAATAATATGTATAATATTTTATTCAACTGTTGGCAAGTATGCCACAATTAAGTAATTGTATCGTCAAGTTTTTAATGGAAAATAATGAGCAAATTAATTTCCCCGACTAAGTGCATGAGTGTTGTTGTCTCCACAAATGTGTCACACTCCCATGTCATCTATCCTTAGTATGATGTATGTATAGTATGTACGGGTATGAAAACCCTAAGAGACCCATCTGGTAATGACTATGACAGCAGCCTTCCTCCGAGACATTGACGAACCCTGCCACATTTTCTAAACGAAACTTTTTCATTGCTCTGAGAGTGCAACTAAGTGGGCAGGAGGCCTTGCTACTTATGTGGCAGGCACTGAAATGTTAGTACGTCGGTATGTGAGTGTGTGTGTGTATAGAAAATGAAATTAGCACTGCCTTGAGAGGCAAAACCATGTCTATAAAAAGATGAGTCCCCTTGGCATAGTAGACAACTCAATATCGGGGGTTCAGGGGAGCAGCGCCCTGAACGTCAGTTTTAGTTTCAGTTTTAGTGTTTCCAAATTTAGTTCATTATTTTTCCAACAAATTCTGTTTTGGAATTAATATATTTCTATTATAAATTCCTGTGAGATGTCTGAAGCCAAGGAAGATGCCAAGGATAATGCCAAGCCGACCATTATGAGTTGCGACTTTAAAATTTGGGAAAAATCCCAAAGGAGGCGTTCGAGATGTTCGCTTTGGCCCAGGCCAAGATTTTGGGATTGCGGGGATACATCATCCAGGTCTCTGAGGATTGCTTCCAGGGTCAACTGCAGGGCAAAGGCCCTGTGATCGAGGCCTTCAAGCAGCTGATCCTAACGGCCGCCGAATACGTGGCTGCCGTCCAGGAGTTTATCATCAATAGCCTCAAGGCCATCGATGAATACACGTACAATGCCTTCGAAGTGAAGGTCAAACAGGGTAATTAGAAGCTCTGAAATCACTAGGACGGGGCTCTCAAAGTTATTAGACACTTGAACGATTCCAAAAAGTGGAACAAACGCGTTTAAAATTACTAAAACGTCATCTTCCGAAACGGAAGAGATATACGCAGATCCAGAAGGCTTTTCAGGTCGCAAAAATAAAAGAAAAGTCTCCAAAGACTGTAACGATTGTTGTCTCTTTCGTTTTGTGAAGAATCTATGGAAATGCAGAGAGACTATGAGTAGCCCCAAGTCGACAGCCAATGCCAAGACGAATCGCCGTGCCATATGCAAGCCCAAACCGTTGAAAGAGAAGAAAAAGAAGTGCCCCACGGGTGAAGCCCACGCAAAACGGAAGAGCTCAAGGCAAGAGCTGTTAAGGCAGATAAAAAAAGGAAGAGCTCCATCCATTTATAAATAAATAAGAAAAATTACAAATACAAATAAATTTACAAATAGTCTACAAGTAAATTGCAGAATAAAGATGTTTTTTTTTACGTTCAGTTTAGATAAGGGAAAAAATATCGCAACTTCTTCGAAATCTTTTTTCACATTTGCTGGGATATATCTTTCACACTCTGCGTATCCATAATTTGTAGCTGTAAAACCAGCTTATGATTTTCATAGTTTATCTCTTGTGGAATAGTCTGTCTAGGGATTGGAACGTGAAGGCAAATGAATTTATCTTCTTTACAAAAATGAAGCCAATGATCATTTGGGGAAAAAAAGAATCTGGGCTAATCATCGCACCCGTGTGGCCAGGATATTTTCTGTGGGCAGCCAATTGGGTTACAGCCAATACATTTTCCGATGAGTTCAGTTTTCCTCTATGCTCCATCATCTTCAATCCATATGCAGATCATCATGTACATATGTACATCATGTTTGAATATGCCATTTTCTTTTTCTTGCAATTCGATCCGATTTCCATGGTCCCTGAGTTATTTACAAAGGCAGCTTCCGTTCCTTATTATCAAAATGCTTGTCGATTGCATTTATTCTTCAATGGAAATCGATTAATTCCTCGGGAAAGGCATCGCATCTGTAATTTTATATACTGTGGCTGTAAGCAAAAATTTTGCCACCAGCATTAAATCCAGGGTCTAAAGTTTTGGAAATAAAACGTAGTTTTTACTACATCAATTCACAAAATATCATAAAACTGTGCTGATCTTTTGATTAATCATCCTTAAAATATTTGTGGTATTTTAGTTGAAATCCTGCAATTTAAGTTCCGCGTAATCAAATGTTATACCAAATAAATTTTTCATGTGTCGTATTCTTTGACCTGGAAAAGGATTAAGATAAATTTCAATTTTGACGCACCCATTGTTCGTGATGCAACCCTTCCATCAAATGTCCATCACTTTTCCATAGTCCCGGTATCACATCTCCATGGTATCACAAAGATTCAAAAATAAAACCCATACTAACCTACAACTAAACTATTACTATGTGTCTTTAGTTTATATGAGTTTGTTCGTTTTTTTGTTTTATTTTACCAGGACAACATTTATCTGGAAAAAATGCTAAAAAAGAAAGGCAGAAAAATGAATTATTTCGATTGACTTTTGGGTTGTTGATTTTTCACATATATTTTCCCTTAGCAAAGCTAATTGGTTAGGTTTTGCGTTGGTGTCTATAAAATTGATAAACGACTGTGGATTTTCGCCGGTGGTCAAAGGAAAATATATATTTTATCATTATATATTGTATGCTTTTTAGGGATGACCGAATATAAGCTGATGTAAAAATGTTGAATAAAAATAGTGCTATAAATACATAAAAAGGGTAACAAAATTTTGCAAAATATCCAAATTCAGAGTGGAGAATTTAAGAAATTAACTATGTAATTTTCGGAAGTATACAAAAAAAGAATTTGAATATTTCGCTGCAGGGACCCAATGGGATTTAATGCACCCAATTTGACAGATAATTTTCCTTGTATGAGAGTTGAATGAAGTCCAAGCTGATCTGATTTGTATCTCATAATAATAATGTTTTCAGATATATTTTCAGCATCATGAGGTTTTGGGTCATTTCCCATTTCCATTAAATAAAGTGCCATGAATTGTGTGCGTGATGGAATTATAATTTAAATTGTAAAATCTGCTTTGATCAGCTGTTGATCCATTTCTTGAGCTATGATGGATTTAATAATGGATATTTAGCTGTCGAAGTGTTTCATTCTGTCCAAAGTATCTTTTTCGAATCAGTAGTTTTGTTCAACGCTCCATAACGCGCCACCAGCTGTTAACTTTTTCTTCATTTCTTCTCATTTTCCTTATTTCTTTTTAAAAGATTAATTGTGTCGCTCTAATGTCTTTGGCCAACCATGTGTCCGGTTGCCCAAGCAGCAGACCTGAAGGAAAAAATATTTTCCACGAGGAACATTTTTGTTTTCTATGTCCAGAACTGGATCAATTCATTCGATCTACGGAAAACTCGCCCTGTGTTTGCATGGATTTTATTTCTATTTACTTTTTGATGCATCTTGATTAGTTTTTTACCGAAAAAAATGCTTACAAGGTTTTGAGTTATAAATGCAAATTTTTGTTGGGTGAAAGCTGTTTTATAGTTTTCCTGGCCATGCTTTAAGAGTTTCAGACTCTGTTCAGTTCCCATCGGGATTAGCAGTCGTCACTTTTTAGTGCATTTTGCTCGGCCATTTGGTTTGACTTTAAATTTCCGTTTCCGCTCGAAGCAATTGGAAGTCGTCGTCGCTAGTGTCACCTCCATGAAAATGTCATTTCCGTCAAGCTGAGGCTCTTGGCAGAAGACCAGCATAAAACAGAAACGTCAAATCTTGTCCGCGTTTTCGTTGACATCCGTCATTGTCCTTAGAACTGAATTCCGCGTCATTTCCATTTACAATTTTAGAGTTCCTTTCTGGTTTTGCCCCTCCTCTGTGCACCAGTTGACAGCTGACACGGTCGAAATGTTGATTTCGATTTTACCCACTGATCAATAATATATGTTGACAATCGAGGGTGGCGGTTGACAATGGACCTATGTTAATCAATTTAATGGAACAGTTGAAAACTAAAAATATTTATTTTTTTTTTTTGTTTTAAGTTTACATGGTGTGTTTCTTTCTGGCTTTTTTTTTTCACTGCGCTAATTACATTTTCATTTACAGCTTTTCTTTTCCTTCTCTTTCCACCTGTAATTACCTCAATTCGCTCGTTAATTGCCTTTTCGCTTTATTTTTTGTAAAAATCGATTGGAGTGGTGCCTTTAATGAGAGTTTAATGTAAACAAAAGTGCTTTGAAGCTTTAAAAAGTGGTTTTGAGGGTATTTAAAAATTTGCATTTATTGATTTTTGTTAATTATTAAATTGTAGATCATACTTTAGGTGTAAAAATTATGCTCGTGTATTAAATTGATATAATTTTCCAACGACAGATTTTCTAAAGGCGCCTTAGTGCGCCTTGCGTCTTATTTTTCCTGGCAATTTCATTTAAATACGCAGACGTGTTTGTGACGCATTCAAGAGATGGTGGTACCTATAATCTAGATAGGGATTTTATTTTTAGTACACTTATGTGGAACATCATAATTTTATTTTTTGTACATACGTAAACATTTGAAGCTCCACTGGAGATGTTTGGGATACTTTTCATTTTCATTTTAAACCATATGGATACCATTCTCATGCACGTATTTCAATTTCTTAAAGCTAACAAGGTTCATTGATTGTTTTTCTGTTACCTAACTTACATTTTGCGACTCACGTATTCATCATATGGATGTGATAAATCCATTCATCACTTGATTTTTAATCCCAAATTGCTCCATTATTATCTTTGGGTGTGCCATCTGAACATCATTTGCAGATATCTCCAAAAAGGGCATCGTTTAAATACGCCAATTCATCAAATTCATGGCTCAATACCCTTTTATGTACTATAGGAAAAATATTTATATTGGAAAGTCAATCCATAAACACAAACGCAGTATTTTTGAACATACATATACATATGTATACATATTTGTACCAATATATACATATATGTCATGTATATTCGTATATGGAGCATATCTAGTTTATGGACACGTGACAGTCGCTTACCGATTTCCCCTGCCCCATCAACCATTTTTACGTCCTTCTTGGAGAGAAAATAGACAACAGGAAACGGATTCAACGATTTGTCTATTGTGTGCGTCATCCTTTTTTGGCATACGATTTATGTGAGCAGATACACGAAACCGATGCTGTTCTTCACATCTGAATAAATTATTGAGATATGGAGGATTTATACAATGGATAAATTTTAACAGTGATTTGTCCTAAGAAAATTCTTTGAAATATTGAAGAGGGAAACATTGAAATTTTGTATTATTGTTCCATATTTTACCATACTCCTAAGGAGATATTTTTTCAGTCAGGGGTTAGTTCTAGAAGAAAATATTTCAGTGATTCTAAAAAAAAAACATATGAATGAAAGGGTTCAATGTACTTTCTTTTAATTGTCAAAGTAAAACAATAATGTCCCTGCAGCTGTTTAATTTCAACAGCAAATAACCAAACTGTAATTTCCTTTAAAAATTTCCAAGTGGAAGCGGTAGACCAGACTGCTCTGACCAGACCCACAGAGCAAATATAAAACAGACAAAAAGTTGCTAAAATCCCAGGCCATAATTTAATTGAAGAGAGAAAGATAAACCTCTGCCAAAAATTACAAAAATAATAAAAGCTTCCTGCTTTTGTGTGTGGGCTTCGTTTATTTAACTCTTTTCGGCCAAGCTTGTAAATGATTCCTATGTCCTTCCTTTTTACTGAATAACCAAACTCTACTTGAAAATTTGTAGCTTACTTTTGCAGCTAGATTACCAATTTTCCAAAAATATTTCCTATCAAAGAGGTCAATTCATTTGAACTTCTCGAACTTGAACTATCGAAACAATTTAGTGAGCCATCTGCCATGGACAACGATGCACCCTAGCAAATTTTTAAGGGCATGGCGATAAATATAATGTTCCCAGAGCATATGATGCCGTAACCAACCTTTCCAACCAAGGCAGTTGTTAACATACGTCTTGACTTTTTCCGGCTCTCCTCGATTTATATCTGTGTATAATTTGTTCAAAAAACTTTTGTCATGGGAGCTCTGGCAGTTGGTAAAAGCTTCCACCAGCTGTGGTCCTCCCACAAAATAGAAGAGAGAAAAAACTGAACCAGGACCTAAACTAGAACTAGAACCCTGGGTAGAGCCGCAGACCACCAGCTGATAAATTTTCAAACTCGCATGTTAATGAATGGTTGGGCATGGCACTGGGTTGCTCCAAAGTTTTTAACTTTTGCTTGTGGATGGGTACTCTGGGACGCTGCTGTGCGGTCGAAGGTGGGGTCTGTCTCTATAGAACGTGCACAGAGATTCCATCTCCTCATTGCCACGTGGGGAACTGCAATGGAGCGAACTTTGAGTGGTTTTCATCATTAAACAGGAGCCCAGAAGCCAGCAACTAAGTGCATGCCGCCGAGCTAGAATCGATGGATGCATTTCACACCAGCTAATTAAGATTTTAGACGTATATTATCTTCATTAAGGAAAGCATTCTGGATGGAAACACATCTCTAGCAAAATCCATGAAGAGCTAAAAATGCCTGGGGAAAGTTTATCAGGAACCACTTTGGTCCCCGCTGGGGAATGGGGGATTTTCTAACCTGCCAAAATTGAGTTCTAGCTAATGAAAGTGTCAGACAAGTGTCAAATGGGTCCACTAGAGGAGACGCCCCACTTTGTAGGAAACTCTGTAGGAAGTTTCAGTTTGGTAGTAAATTCTATTGACACCTAGAATTTCTGAAACCCCTTTCCTCTTTAATTGCTGCAATAAACTATTCATTTAGAAGGGGCCAATGTATTCTAAAAGGCATTTTAAGAGGCCACGGTCTATGCGCTGAGTATTTAATGCACTCATTGAATCAGTCACCTGTTCACCCATTTACTTTTTCTCCATTTTCCATTTGAGTGCCTCCTTTAGATGGTATTCCATTTAAGTTTCACTCGAAATGCATTCATGCATTTTCCTCGGTGACGAAACTTTTTTTAGCTCTCTGCATTGAAGACTCTCTCTGGAGCCAGATGGACAGGTGCAGAACAAATTTCCCAGCCAGATGGAAATTATGAAGTTTTCTAATTTCTAATTTTGAGAACCTCCCAAAAAGTTGAAAATGGCAAAAATCAATTGCAGTTCGAATACTGCACACAGAATTTTTAACAGCTTAAGGAATCTTAAAAAGTTCGTTCCATCTTATTTTACAACTTTAAATTAAAAAATATAAGAATCAGCTGTTGAGCACAGGTCTGGCAGACCCTTTTGGTTCTATATTTATTGGCAAGCGAAAATATTTGAGCTGACTTCTCTCCACGCCAAACAATTGACTTCTAAACAGAGAAAACGCCAAACAATTTAGCAACAGGCAAACATCTTCTGTCCAGAAAAGTTCAGGTCTCAAAATTCATCTATTCCCCAGCAATTTTTGCTTTCTTGGGAGCAACGCTGTTAAGAACATTCAGCGCACTCCCTTGAGAACTGCACAAGTTCTGAGCGGATATGGTTGCCTTCCTTCAGAATAATTTTGCGTAAGGAATTTGCAATTTATTCATACCACCAGGAATGGATAAAACAATGCCAACAAATGTGTAAAATCAATCTGGACTGTTTCAGGGCAGCCAGAGAAATACATCCTAGAAATTCGCGCAGACAAAATAATTGAAAATTTGGTTACAGTGTTAGAATATCTTAGAATAATTCATGTAAATGGAAATTAATATATAAAATTTCCCTATGGGAAAAATTTAATTTTTGAAAGGAAACATTCCATTGGTTTATCAATGATTTAAAGAGGATTTGAGAACTTCTGGCTCTTCGGGTAGCCTCTGCTGGAGTCTTTATATTCCGGATTAGTCAGTATAGTTTTCTGTCAGAATGGATTCATATTCTATAGTTTTCGTTTTCCATTCACGTTTGTGCAATAAAAAAAAGCTTGTTCGTCACGCAGAATAACAAAATCACAATGTGGCAATTTCTCGCTGCTCCAATCCAAACGAGCTGGGAGAAATGGGTTGGAAACTTGGAAACCGTCTGACTTGGGGATCAGGGACACAGTTGATTTACATTTCTGCATCATTAGGTGGAGAATATGTGCTGCAGTGGCCCTGTGGAAGCCTGAAAATATGCTAATAAATGTATGGATGTGCAGTCAGCAGTCAGTCGGGAGCTATAAAAGTAAACAGCAGGACGCAGGATGTAGCTCATACGTCCGTTGTCAGTGGCAATGAAAATAGTCTAAGCAGATCAAGAGCCTCTGGACGGATAAACAGATAAGACACTTGGCTTTGACGCTGCCACAATGATAAAATCTTATCTGAAAAGCTTCTGTTGAAATACTTTTCTTGTAATAATTTATTATGGCCGAATAAATTGTGGAAAACTCAGAATAAATGCCGCACAGCAGTGACACAGCTTTAAAAATGATTTTTTCCCACCACACGGTAAACAAAAATGTAATAAATCTATATGTGTGTATAGACTTCTACGTATCTATGAATTTTCAAAATGCAAACACAAACTTATCATGAACTAAGAATGCATAGGGCAAACAACAGTGTAATTGTGTGTGATAGGATTTTTGGGGATGGGATGAGAAGGACTTCTGACCTGTTGGTTGGAATTTACAGCGGAATTACTACAGGGATGGGATGAAAGTGAAGGACCTTTTAATGTTTCTCTGTCCTTGGAAGCTTCAAGCAATGAATTAAGAGTTGAATGACAATAGTAAACCAAGCAATACTCAAATTTAGCTTTTATTTTTTTATCTTCAAAATCTAAAATTTTCAATCAGAAGTCTGAAGACGAAAAGATATAATGAAATGATTGGATGGGGATCCTTCAGGTTTGGTATTAAACTCAGTTTTATTGAGCATTGCCGTAGGAAGATGGCGTTTTATAGTCTCTTGTATGGCTATAAAGCATAAAAATTGCAAAAGATATTAATGTCTGAGTATGCAATGAATAAATATGAACAAAAGCGAACGATATTAACGACTGACAATTGATTCGGCGACGAATCAGAAATCCGATTATTCGCATTGCTTGCTGCTTCAATCAATTATATCAAGTGCATTGCATTTCTCGTTGGACTGATTTTTAATGTTGTGGATTCAAAAGAGAGAGCAAAAATAACTCATTCTGGCAGAATGAAAAGGAATTTTTAATTAAACGAAGGTGTTCAAGGAATTTATGGGGAAAAAAATTTTTTTATTCTGTATCTCTTTTACATCCTACCAAATGGCGACGAAAAAGTTGAAAACGGACAAATTCTCAGACGTATATAGTAGACCACAAAAAGGATTCCAGGACTCCGAAATTTGACGTTTGCTAAAGGAGGATACAAAATAAACTTTATCTGGAAAGAAATTTCAATCAAAATTAGTTTTAAAGTCTTTGACTTTTTAATGGTATATGTCTACAGTCCTCACATTCAAGTAGGGTATAGGAGCGCATCTGTAAAATACTTTCTCTTTTAGTAAAGTCATATGAGCAATGCAATCAGAATTCCCATGTGCAGTGAACTACTATAATTCGCATTTTATATCCGACTGTGAAAATTAGTTAGTTGTTGCCAGTTAACTGCAGTGGTGGGGTGTATATGTGCCAATGGCTGTATATCTCTGCCGGTTACTCTTTCAATGTGGCTCATTAGTGGTCAAATAAATGGATGCCTGCTCTATCCGAGCATTTCCTTCGACTGGGATCATTTGAGGGGTTACTTTTCGATGCTGTGCAAAACTTTTCCACCAGTTTCAATTTTCTCTCTTATAAAACTTTTGGATTTTTGGTGAACTTTTCTCCTCCTTTTGGTTTTTCTTTTGCAGCTTGTGTCTTTGTTGCGTATAGATTGCCGTCAATTTAGTTTAATTGTTTTCCCAATTTTTCTTTACTAGTTTTTCCCACTCTCCTTGCAATCTTTCCTGCTCTTATTGCCATCCATTGAGGGATAGGATTGATTAGTTGTGACAATTGTTTTGCAGCTTTCAATGCCTTTGTTTCATTTTATTTCATTTATTCTTTGTACTCGTTTTTAAAAGCCATCATATAGAAAAGCTGTTGAGTTTTATTATTAAACCATTGTTGAGGCCAGAAACGCATTGCATGAACGGAAAATTTGGGAATATTGGCCGGGAAAAAAAAGATGGGAATCAATTTTCATGTTGCTTTTTTCGATTTTCAATTTTTCATTTATGTTTCATTGGTTACACTTTGAATTCAGTTTTCATGGTTCTTAAATTTTCAAATTTGCCGCTTGACTGCAATTTACTTCAAGAGCAATAAGAAACGGAATTTTTTAATTAATTTAGGTGTACTTTGTATTTTACATCTTAGCGACAAAAATATTTTTATTCTGAAATCTCATGTGCACATGGTGGAACTGTCAGCCAAAGACAATAAAGATTTTATTAAAATTGATTCATGCGTGCAATTTTCTGTTTGCTACAGGACGCCTGAAAAAAGACTCTATAAATTGTCAAATTTTCCGGCAAAATCAAATGAAATTAATTAATCGAAAAAATACACACGACCATTTTCCTTGGAAATTCTTTGCTGGGATTTGGCTGACTTAAAATAAAAATCTTTTCAACTTTTATTTCATTAAAATTTTCATTTGTTCCTCGTTTTGAAAATTATCAAAGAAACAATTATCCTGGCACCAACGGATTAAAGATTCAAAATTTTCTACCATGATTTCCTATTCAGATATCCCATTTCACAGCATATTCATGATTATTGATTAACATTTAAGGTTAAAATTAAAATCAAACCCGTCGAGCTCCTGCACCTCAGGGGTGTAGCTGGATCGGTGCCAATATCCTGGGACAGGTGCAATATTTTATTACTAAGTTCGTAGATTAATTCCGACGAGGGTAGATTCTCGTGAAACTTCCTGTTTCCGGCTGCTGTAATTTAAAACGAGCAAAAGAATCAATAAAATTGTATGACTAGCCACATATAGGACACATAGGTGATACACATGTGTCACCTAGGACACAATTTGTGCCACCTCTTTCGCATAATCTAATTCACTCTGCTGTGGAAAAGGAGGGGACTGCTTCGCTTCCTGTGGCAAACAGCTCTAACGACTGACTTCATTTAGAAAGCCACTTAAAAGGAATGATTAGAATTGACCAGCAATGACCCACTAAAGTTGCACAAACTTTTGTGTGTTCCCACTTAGAAAGTTAGACATCAAAATGCAACATTTTATATGAGAAAGTCTGGCAAGTGTATAGCAAATAATTGAAAATTCAAGTTGGATCCTTAATTTATATGCTTGATTTGAGAGTTCTTCTTACCAATATTAAACTCTGAATTAATTAGTTATTCTCACTCTTCTCATGGTGTCTGATTAAAATTACTCATCTTGGTCCGCTTCCGACGCAAATTATAAAAGTTTCCAACCCAAAGAGAAAACGTATACAACTATCAAGGACTCGCTGCTGATTGATGCCCAAGAGTTAAAATTTTCTAATTTATATGATGCGTTTTGTGGAGATGGAATGTACACTCGAACAGCTGCTGCCCGGCACGGAAAATTGCCTGGAAAATTAGGGAAAAATGAGAGTTATAAAAAGGAAAATAAAAGTACACATTTATAAATGGCAGACATTTATAGTATACCTTAAAATTGGAACACACAAATTTGTGTCAGACATTGAGAGTATACTTTGAGTTCCGATGTTTTGCAATTTATATTATCATATCATCTTTTATATATGATTTTTTACTCTAATAGGATATATATTTTTATCCATGAGGCGTTTTGCAATAAAAGTGAATGCCAACAATAAAACGTATACAGTCTTTGTTCTATATTTAGACTGTTTAAAAATTTTCTGGACATAAACATCAAAATAATAATAATATCATTTGTTGGTCATTCATCACGAATCTTTTATTATTTTGGGTGCGACAAATGTTTCGTGTCAGCAAACCCAAATTCAATTAAAAATCCATTATGCAAATACAATTGTGTCCGCATTTGGTTCCCGTTCAAGCTCCTTCATAAATATTTATGTGCCAACAGCAGGGAAAACCGCAAGACTAACCAAAAATAGATTTTTATTTTGGATTCTCCAGAGTAAACATTTGTGGATGGGGAAATGTTTTGCTACCGCGGTTCAGGATTTCCATATTTACTCAGGATGGGGTGGAGTTCTCGTACTCCCAAACTTTGGGGGACTCTAGCCAAACATTTATAAATAAATTGGGAAATATATGGAGAGACATAACTATAGGCCATATTAAATCATGCCTTCTTCTGACATAGCTCTAACCCGACAAAGACTACTATATGAAGGATAGAATTTACTATAACAATAAAAAGGTATTAAATATTATACAAATATATTAAATATTTAATCTTTAAAACCCAAGGCCCACACACAAATTATTCCAGAAAAAAGTTTGTGTTAAAATAATGGATCCAGCAAAAAATCACCTACATATTTATGGCTACCGAAAATTGCGCTATTTCCTCCAGTCCGTTGAGTTTTCCCCTCAGGTAAAAGGCACTTAACATACTTTCACCTACACTTCATCTCCCCTTGTACCTCTATCTGTATCTGCCTCTTCATCTACTCTGAAAATTTTTTAGCAAGTTAAAATTTCCATTTTTATTGGGGTCACTGGGAATTTACAGGGTAGAACAATTTTATTCGATAGAACTAAGTTGTTGAGTGGCAGCTTAAACTGTCTATGGACAAATACATATCCTATGGGTGATTATTGGCCTGTCTGGCGGAACTCTTCAACTTTTTGGCAAGAGCGGGAGCGGGAGCGCGAGCGTGAGTGATCGTAGGTGTGAGATCGACGTGAGAGAGAAAGAGAACGAGCCTATGCGCATGAGAGTAAGAGCGCGGTTTGTGTAGCTGTAACCCTAACAGTGCTCGAAACATATTCATATACAGTAAATTTACCGAGGAAGCACTTACCCCCCAGGTATAAGCGATCTAAATCAATTAGTAAGATTTCCCCAGCATAGTTAGGCATGTAAATTGGATAAAAGTAATAAAATGGTATTGTTTTTGTTATACATATAGTAATTTATTGAGTTCTGACATTAATTACAAAACATATTATTAATATATTATATTCGAACATTTTTTGGGTTGAATTCGTTGATTAGCGTGGTCTTCCGATACACTTTGAGCGTTGCCGCTTGTTCGGGGCCTTGGCTGCATGAGAATTATTCTGAGAAATGTAATGTTTCCGGCAGTGGCTGGCTGAAAGTCCGGGATGTTTGAGCTGGCCCAAAAGCCTCTGCTCCATCCCCATCGCCGATGCCATAAACTCCGGATCTTTTTTTTGCCGGGATGAAGGCAGCACGCGTCCGGGGTTGACGGGGTTTCCCCGGTCACGCTCTGCTTGGCAGCCACCCGGTTTGACCCCGGTGCCCCCCGACGTGGATGGGCCCGATTGGCTTATCGGAGCCCCTCCTCGCAGCGGTTTCTGCTTGAAGACGGTGGACCGACTGAGTCTCCCCGTCTTTTAAGGATCTGGTTTCCCAGGCGTTGATGTAGAGGGATAGTCTTTTCCCTCCGGTACTTTGCAGAGGAGTACCGAGCTCTTTTGAGGTGTTTTTTGTTATTTTAAAATTCATTGGACACACAAGTAGGCGGGAATTTTCTGTGTGTGTTGTATTGATTCCGATAAACAGTTACGACAACATACGACGACATTTGTCATTCAGTTTTAGTTCGACTCAGTTTCAGTTTCATTTTCAGTTTTAATTTGCTCCGTAAAATAAAAAAAGTTTTCAAAATCCTCAAAAAGATGTACGTATAAAACAGTTTTCTTTGTGTCCCCCCATCTCCAGTGGCTTCTCCAGCTTCTGTGCTAAAAATGCAGATTCTGTATCAAAATCTGTTTTAATTCGAACATCTGAAGATCAACAATACCTATGCACTATCCACAGACATACTATACATACATATTTATGTGTAATCGATATGTATGCGTACGGCAATTTGGATTACATGAAAATGAAAATGCTGAAGGACAAAGTGCCGACGGAGGCAGCCAAAACCGCTATTAATGGTAACAGGGATCTGTTTGCAGGCAAGGTAGGGGTTTGTTTTTGTATCCATTTGATTGTGTTCCTCAAGCGTTGAATTTATTCTCAGATTGTGCTAGATGTTGGCTGTGTCACCGCACAGGGCATATGCTCAATGTTGGCTGCACAGGCCGGTGCGGCAGTCGTTATCGCCGTGGAAATGAACAGAACTGTCAAATTGACAAATAATATTCGAAGAGAATCAATTTTGGAGGACATTATTAAAGTGGTTTATGGCCGAGTGGAAGATATTGAACTCCCCAATTGCATTCAAAAGGTAGACATCATAGTGTCCGTGTGGATGGGGGTAAGCTAAAAGTCAACGTTATGATTTATGATTTTTATGATTAACTTTTGGGTCTCAGATTCTATCTTTTCATGACTCCCTGCTCCCTGCTCCACTCGGTCCTGTATGCGAGAGACAAGTGGTTGAAGTCAACGGGCAGCATTTTCCCCCCAAAGCATCCTGTATATCGCAAATTCAAGGATAACAAAATCGACTTCTGGAATAACGTGGACTAACGTGGGCTTCAATATGAGATGCATGCGCGAAGTGGCCATTCAAGCGCCACACATTGAAACTGTCCACGAAAGTGCTGTCCAATCATTATCCGGTCATCGCACTAAACCTTCGCATAGCCCAGAAGTCCGATCTAAACTTTGTTTCCACGTTCATGTTAGACATCCAATACAATAACCATGTGCATGCGCTGGTTATGTATTTTGATGTCTGGTTCAGCATGTGCCGTTTGCCAACAGTTGGCTTTAGCATATCGCCCTCTGAGCCCTCTGAGCACTCGACCCGCTGGGGGCAAACTCTGTTCTTCTTAGACAATGCAATTGCAAACCAAAGAAGGTGACAGAATGACGGGAACGCTGAGAATGAAACAAAACGCTCGCAACGAACGGGACATGGACCTGTCCCCATTCGCATACAGTGTTAATATGAGTGCTAATATCCCACCAGACGATACAATATATAGATACGTTCACGTTCAGAAGTAATGCATTTGGTAAGTGTGTTCTTCGTCTAGTGGGATATTAGCACTCATGAACTGTATGCGAATGGACATGTCCATGTCCCGTTCGTTTCGAGCATTTTGTTTCAGTTTTATCGATCCCGTGATTCGGTCACCTTCTTTGGCCGCAATTTCATTGTCCAAGAAGAACAGAGTTTGTAATTACTTCGATAGCGGCAGAGTGTGAGTGTGACCAGGCAATACGCACAGTCAGCTGTGTTTTGTTAACAAACAAAATTATTTTGAAGTTTATACTTATACATAAATTTTATATATATTTATTGAGTATACACAAGTAGGATATATGAATGTATAATGTTTAAAGGTTTTGATTATATGTATTAACAGAACTGCTGATTTTGACGATACACTTTATGACATCTGCCGACCAATCTAAGGACATACTGACGACTTCGCGTCATCAGGTGAGGACTATCGACTCACGCCCTTTTACATACATATACATATAAATCGCAAGCGCCCCTTTACACACACATTTTCTTTTGCTTTTTTTCTCTTTTTGCACGTAACTTCTTAGTTTTTGTTTTGTTTTTGATTTTGTTATTCTTATATTTCTCTCATAATAAAATACTATAAAGTAGTTATGTTTTTATTTTTCTTTTTCTGCTTTATTTTCGCAAAGAATGCGTGCACTTATTTTGCGTCATCAGATTAGATCGCCGCCAAATGCGTTACTTATTTTGGCAATTACAGTCACCAAATTTGTTGTGAAGCGTTACGTATTCAATATCTTTAAATAAACACACAGTATGGGTAAGGGAACAGTTTTATCTTTGGTTGAAAAATCAAAGATTGAGGCATACTTTGAATCTGGACTATCCAACCATAAAGTTGCGGAAAATACGGGAAGACACAGAAAAAAAATTGCCAATTTTCTTAAAAATAAGGTAAGTTATGGAAAAAACTACAAAGGCGGCAATAATAAAGTGATTTCACAAGCAGATAGAAGATCAATACTTCGGGAAGCTTCGAATTCGCACGAATCGACCGACCAAGACAAGATAGGGGAAAAAACCGGTGTTAAGGCGAGCTTATCAACGGTTCAAAGAGTAATTAAGAAAGCTAATCACTAAAAGAGACAGAAATTAGACAGAGGAAAGAAATGCGCCTTAATTTTGCCCGAACGCACATGACGTGGTCAACCCAATGGAAGCATGTTGTCTTTTCAGATGAAAAAAAATGTAATTTGGAACGGCCTGATGGCTATAATTATTATTTTTTTATTATTTCCATGACCTACGGAAAGAAGAACATCACTTGGACCGGTTGCACAGCCGAGTGGGACGGGTTATGGTCTGGGGAGCAATATCCTACTACGGCACTTGCGAGCTTCAATTTTTGACATCGCGCATGGACAGGACTATAACACCGTGTTAAAAACGGCTTTTCCGCATTTCCAAAACCTTTTTCAAAACCTGTGGACTTTCCAGCACGATAATGCTTCAATTCACACCGCCCGATCCGTGAAGTCATGGATTCAGGGCCCAAAAGTTGATCTCATGGGTGGCCACCATACTCACCCGACCTTAACATCATTGAAAACATATGTATGTATAGTATGTACATACATGACGTAACGAAAGGCCCAGTAGGCCGAGTGTATTGTGGATCTATTCGATTGTCAGGCCTTTCCTTACAAAGAGTCAGTCGGAGCCGAGAGCCTGATCTGAACAGACTCTCACCAAAATTCTTAAATCTAAAATATATTCTTTTGAAAAATTTTAATAATTCTGAATGGACTTTCGACCTGTTCTATGGTCTCGTTAGTCCCACTGCTCTACCCGGGGGCGGAAGATGCGTGAATGGCGACGAGGAATCACCGTTATATGAATCGGACTAACGACTCGTCGGCGTAATTGAATATTTCCATTTACATTGGATACCCATCAGGTATTCTCCGGCTCAAATCTGACCAGTTATTCCCTATACCAATATTTTCTTACAGCCCCCTGTTGGACGCGCATTCGATAAACTGGACAACGATCCATATTGCAACGCGGTTCAGCAGTTTTTTGATAACCCATAGAAATATTTCTGCATCTGCATACTCGTCCAATGGATCATCACATGCACCACTATCCTTCTACGCACCAAAAGATTGTTTGCTTGTAGGCCGTATAACAGGGACAGTTGGAAAATTTATGGGGATTTTTACTTTCGACTTTTCGCTACAATTTTATTTCATTTGGCATCCCAATTTGTAGGAATGTGTATTCCAGTTTTATTTTTGTATATTTTTTCATTGGTGTGTTTTTTTAGTTTTCGGTTAATAGTTTTTACTAAAAAAAATTAAATTAAATAAAATCAGTGATCGTTTTATTCTAATAGCCGATCGTGTTGGCAACTTAAAAATGTTTGACTGTTTGCATGTATTATATTTTCATAGAAGCGGTAATGTCTTAGTCGCTAGACACCATATGCAAATGAGAATTAATCCGAAAAATGTTTTAGTATATCATTTACGTGATAAAAGCTTTGGCTCCCCTGAATAAAAAAAACTTCAAAAAAAATATAAATCTGTATTTTATCACAATATCATATTAATATACAAAATACATATTAATAATCGTAAGAAATTTTGTTTTTGCTGTTGGGCAAAAATTTGTCTAAAAGTGTCCAGTCTTGAATACAAAAATTTGCAGACTGTGGAGAGACTATTAAAGTCTAGGTCTGTCTGATTGTACAAATTTTGGAATTCTCGTTTTGTTTAGTAAAGAAGTATTGAACACACTCGGACACCTTGCCCATTCCATATAGCATCTGTAGCTCAGTCTGTTGAGCCTGAAATTATCCAATTTAATATACTTTGTGCTTATATTCTTGTGAATCATATACCTTCCAGCCGGAGTACCCTGCTCTAAGCCAGCGACGAAGGCAATAAGCGTTCAGGATAATTGGCTGATTTTAACTCGATAGCATCGTCTGGCAAAGGGCGCTTCAGCAAATTACGGCAATAAGGTCGAGAGGTCCATGTCGATCATATACAGCCGATAGAGAAAATCTGAAAATGAAAACTATATCTCGATATAATTTAGTGCAGTTTGAGCATTTGCGTGAATGCGAATAGTAAAGGGTTTCAAATTCCTAAGTTGATTCGGTAATGCATATATTTTTCATCTATTTTGAAATGTAACGTTATGTTAAGAAACAAAAATGCGAAGGCCTTCGTGGCAAGACGGAGCAAATGAGGGGAAATACAAAAATATTAATAAATACCAATTTCCGATTTCTGAAAAAGCATGTACAAGAACAGTAAATATTTAGAATCCAATAAACCTGTCAAAGATGAGACAGCACGTGTTCATGGCATGCGATGGAGCTTTGAGGGCTCGTAATTTGTATAGTTATTTTTATCGCGTAACAGGTGAGGAAAAAAGAAGACGCTTGGGCATTAAACAAATTTTGAAGCCAGAAAGTAGCAATATTTAAATATTATGTTCATTCACAAATGTAATGAAACGATTAAGCATTCCTGGACCACCAGCCGGAATTCAATTATCATTTGAATGTATGCAATTTTTGTGTGTTAATTTGCATATTCCCAGGGACAAATATTTGGAGAGGAATTTTCAACACAGATTTGTTTTCACCTCTTGGCGATCAGGCACACATATCGTCACAGTCCCGAAACCCGTTTAAGTGGAGCAACTTGAACCGGTATTCCGAATGTAGAATGGCTTAGATAGCAGTGAAGTGCTAACAAGTGGGTCAGAACTAACTCCCTGACATTTTAATAGAAGGGAATTTAATAAAGTTGTTAGAAAAAATATTGTACTATATATTTCTCTGTGTGAAAGTGGAGAAGAAGGTTGAGGGCAAAAGGAGAGGAGTGTGGAATGGTGTGAACATGAGTCCATTAAAATTTTACAATGTTTGGGGATCAGCATCCTTGTTTGGTCAGCGCTTTGGTCAACAGATGTGCGCTTGACTTGCCACAAAATGTGGCTTGACTCGGCAGACCATCCTCCCGTCCTGTGTCCTCTATCCAAGCCTCCCACTGAGTTCATAGGATTTGTGTTCACATACTCTTCGTACGCTTGAGCAAAAAAATAACTACAAAACATCCGCTTGAAACATGCTCCAAGTTGTGCCAACAGCAGAGGCCCTGCCACACGAATATCCATCCACTCAGCACCCTTACAATGAAAGAAATTTTGCCTTTGGTTATGGAACAACAGAAACCATGGGGTTCTTCTTGGCATCAACTGTTTTTCCTTTAGCCTTTTTTCCTCTTGTTTAGCTTTAATGGAGTCGTGTGTGGCGTGTATATATTTTTCCCTTTTTCTGGGGCCTCCTGTTTTGTGAGGCGGCTCGGTTCAGTTTAGTTCGGTTCGGTTCAGTTTTGGACCTCGTTTTTACGGTCTGAAAACCGTACTATAACTCTCAGTGTCTAACGAGCGGTTAAAAGCCTTGGAGATGAAAAATTCTCAAATTATGAGTGATATATATTTTTGATGAAATAAGAAATTAAACTTAAGGCTGATTGCAGTTCATATATATATGTATGTGCATACATACATATGTACATACGTATGTATTCTTTAGCAATTGAAGCTTTGGTTTTGTTTGTCTGATTGTGGTGTAAACTGACAGAAAAATGGTATAAAAAAATTGGTTTTCCCACCAAATTCGTATGGGAAGGGTTCGTACAGGAACGAATACAAAGTAAAATAAAAAAGCCTATAATTATCGAGTACAAAAAATTAAAAATAAAAAGATCAATTTTTATCATATTATTTATATAAAGGAATCCATTTATTGTCTACTGATTAAAATTTAAGCAAATTACGGCTCTATTAAAACTACGAACCACGTGACTTTAAACCACCATTCAGAATCTAGATGGAAAATTATATATTTTGCAGGGTAAAAATGATTTCCCATCATACGTAAGCCCAAAATTATAAGTCTTCTAGCTAGTTTTGACAAAAATTGTTTTCCCAACATACAACATATTTTATTTCCTGACTCAGTAAGGCATCAATTACTTGCCTCCAGCCCTCATAGCATCCTCCCTAACACTGAGAACAAACAACAGCCGACAGCCGTAACTACTGTAAAATTGTTTGGTCTAAACAGAAGGGGGAAGAGTAGAACTCAGTGTGGTGTGTCCAAGAAGAATTACACACCAGACAGGTGATAGATAACAAGGACAGTCTATGGTCAGTTTTCTACACGCACACCCTACCCCCCCCCTCGCCCTTCCAAAGTCTCCTTCTCTGAGAAAAAAAAAGAAAATGAAATCTGCCCGCAGCTGAATACCAATAAAGTGCGGCTGTCAGTCGGCTTAGGAGGGTAGAAGAGTGCGAGTGTTGGGGTATGCCGAGGACAGTTGCCAAGTGAAATTTCCTCCTATTTATACGTATTTTTCTGGAATGTCTGAAATGTCGACTGGCCTGTCTGGTCCAAGCTGAAGACAGTGACTACAAAAATACAATATCTGCACAATTTTCACTGTTCAATGGAAACTTTAAAACGCTTTTGAAAAAATAGAAATACTGAAAAATAAAAATACAGTTTTTATTCAACACATTCGACTAACAATACTGTATTAATTAATTATGCATTACTGTATGCATATATATAGCCAATACCCACTGTACCAAAGAGTACTTAAAAAGGGAACACACTGTAACACTTTGTTGCAGTGTTTATGCAATAAACATTCCCAGGCATATTCAGTGCGACGAAATACGATCACACATATATGCCTGGTACTAGATAGTGCAGCGTCGGCATGTATAGCATAAAGCCGACGGCACTTGAATATGATCCACACAAGCATGTGCATATTCCTCGCGCCCCCCGCTCTCAGAAGCGCTGGGCATATAAAACGAATAAACATAAGCGGCCGCTCCGCTGCCGGCGTCTCTGACAGCGCAGCTACGCGGCCCTAGCTAAGAACCATTTTGTAAAATCGAATGATCATTGAATAAACTGATTTTAAAGAAGACGGATGTCTTCAAGAGTAAATTAAAAACATATTTAATACAAATGGAATTTATTTAATACATGGCGACCGTGACATGTATCACATGTTTGTGGCCCACGTTCGGTTCAACCGCGTAATAATATAAATACAACAGTTAAATACAACAACAGTTAAATACAACAGTTAAAATACAACAGTTAAATACAACAGTTAAATACCAACAGTTAAATACAACAGTTAAATACAACTGGTTCAACTGCGTGATGTGCGTGCGCCCATGTGATGAAGTTATATGTGAAGTTATACGTTATAGGTGAAGGCAAAAAGACGAATAAGACGACTCCATTTGATGAAAGACCCTTTTTGTAAAGGCACCGACAACGCTACAGAGAGCGTGCAACGAAGCATTGACCTGTGCGATGACCACACCGGCGCCGCCTGAGCCCATAGGCTCCGGACGCAGCGCAGCAGAACATATAAGCGTGAGAGGCCTACCGCCCCTTACGCCTGCGATGGATGGAACAAACGAAATCGTGTCGAAGAATGAACAACAACAATAATAACAACAGCAGCAACAACAACAAGCGTGAGAGGCTACCGCCCCTTTCGCCAACGAGGGAAACCAGGAGATAGATCTCCCCAACGCTGCTCCTATCGAGCAAAGGGACAAGCCAAGCCTACAGGGAGGCGTTAGAGGCTTGTCCAACCGATGAACCACGCCCACTCATGTAGCTGAGTACCGGGCGGCAGCAGAAGACAATTAAACCCAAGCGGGGGAAGAACCAGAAGCTCCTCCGCCAGCGGCAAAGGGGTACGCTGTCGCAACACGAGACGAGAAGATGCAAATATCGAGCCATCCAATCAATGGACGAAGAACTTCGCTCTGATGCGAAACAGCAATATAAGGCTTTTGCATTTGTACGCGCTGCTTAATTTACCTTTAAATATAATTTAAATAAATCTCAAGTTGCTGCATTGAAAACGCTGCGAAGCTTAACAAAAATAATAGGCTTTAGCTTTATAACACATATGGCTGGTAATTTAACTTTTGAAATTTTACCAAGCAAGCCAGCCATATGACCTAAAATACTATCTTCATTACTTCACTATCTACTATCAATCCAAAAGAATTTTAAAAAAAAAATACATACATACATATGTACAGCTGTGTTAAAAATAATAGTAGTGCTCCTCAACATATTTTCAAAAGAAAAACCATTTTTTTAACACTTCCAGTCATCCAAATGGGAAACAAATGATACCTTTTTTAATAGATTGGAATGTATACATTAGAAAACCGAAAATTTTCATTAAATTTGCGTTCCAATTTCTTGTTTTGCTTGATTTTGGACGTAATATGCCATGAAATCTTTGTTCAATAAAATAGTAGTATTTTTTATAAAATCGAAAAATCAACGAAACTCAAATTAAAACCTATGATTCATATTCCTCATGTTTCTTGAGCTTTAATATATAGTTTTCTAATCCAATTTTGTTGTCATTATGGCCATACACCGGACAGGCATGGGGCCAATAAGGGTCCTACCAACGCACGTCAATAAGTTTCAGCCGATTATGCTTAACCCACTTGCCAAAACTTTTAGTCTGGTTGACAGATTTGCAGTTTAACAATGTATTTGACATTCCCCATAAGTTTTAGATGAGATTGGGATCCAGGGACTGGGGTAGTGGAAAAACCTCAATATTTTCGGATGAAACCCAATTCTAGCGGGCTTTTGTGAGGTTTTCAGGTCATTATCATGTTTAAAGATACTTTTGAAAGGCATCTTTCAATTTTTAATATGAACGTTATGTATATTGAAGTATATCTGCATACTCAGTTTTTGTTAAATGCTCCAACGCCAGACTGTACCGTTACTAGTTCATATGAGCTGAGCCCCATGGGGTAAGCCCAGCTTTATATTCAATGCTATTTTTTCCAGATTTTGGGGAAATCAGTTTCTTTGAATGCCAAACATATTCTTTGGCGTCTATCTTACCCATATAATACAACCTTACACCCTCATCTGTCAAAAGTATTTTTTCGTGACTGCGACTCAGGCCAGCCACAGCGTTTCTGCTAAGCAGGTCGTGGGCTAACTATGTGCTATGACCAAAACGCGTAAGTTTCCAGGACTTTTTTGGACTTTTTAATAATGTGTAATCAGTTGTCTACCAACTGTCACATCACTTTCAAAAGCGATATAAATTTTTTTTCATAATTTTTGGGGGTACTGAAGGTTCTTGGGTCTTGCCTTTAACCTTCGTCGACCATCCATGCAAAGATATGTTTTTCACATAAAAAATTGATTTTCAGTCTACTTCTTGTACTCAATTGAGTCAAATACAATATTAAGATTACAAAAAACTTATTTTTCAACTCCTTATACCTCCAACCTTTTAGTTTTTGGTCTAACTCTGATGTCTCCTCTTCTGCACCGAGCAATGATTTCTTTTACGCTCAAAATCGAAAGTTCCAATATTTCCAAACATGATTTTCATCGTATATATAACAACTAAATTGAGCTTACGGATTGTGACTCTTTTAAATTAATTTCTATCTTTTTTCATTTTTTTGAAATTAAATTATCCCAACACTACTTTTATTGAACAGCAGATTTCATGGGTATTCACCTAAAAGTCAAATTAAAAAAAAAGTAAAAAAGCAAATGTAATGAAACTTCTTCGGTTTTCTAATGTATACATTCCAATCTATTCAAAAGGTATCATTTGTTTCATTTGATGACTGGAAGTGTTAAAAAAATGGTTTTGAAAAATATGTTGAGGAGCACTACTATTATTTTGAACACAACTGTATATACCTGTAGTGAAGAATTTGTTTTTCTAAAAATTCAAAAAGTAATTCAAAAGTAAACCATGGGTTGGTTCGGGTCTGACGATAGTCAGACCAAAATTTCTTCGACCAACGTGGTCAATAATGTCAAAATTATTGATCACACAAACGATATTCAAGCCTTATGGTTTTGTTGTTGATCTTAACGATCGTAAATGTTCTGCAGTTTCTCTTAACATTGTATGTTAAAAGCATAATAAGATTATTAAGAAAAGATATATAATGGGGCAAATGATTTTTGACAGGAAAAAAAAAAAAAAAATTTTTTTTTACTAAACCAAAATTTTTAAATCAAAACGAATTAACTATCAAACGAATAATGTCAACATTAGAGTCCATTAGGAAAGTCTACAGCAGGGACTCACAGTTTTCGGACAGAATCCAACAATTGGTCTCAACGACCCCTAAGAGCATATAATATGCTAACCCGAAATAAACCCGTTGCAATGGCCGATGAATCGATTGCCCAACGGGCATATATTAAAAGACATTTCACACGCTATCCCTTTGAATTGAATTCGATGGACAAAAGATCCATATGAAGAGATTCATTACTGCCATTAGCTTAGTCAATATGACAAAAGGGGCCAATAAGCTCTAGCTGTCGAAAGTGATAAAATCCAAAAATCATCGGCTCTACAATATACCAAGTCCAGGATGAAACGACCATCCAGTCGATCATTAAAATATTGAAACTACAATTGTCGGTGAAACATCTGACGTAGTTAAGGCCAAAAATGGCAAAATATGCCAAAAAGGCAAAACAGCCCCAATTTACAAAAAGAAATCGACGAGATGAGAAAACTCCTAGAATCATCATACATCGATGAGGGTCTGCCAGCTCAGCACGCTAAAAATTCAGCAGCAAAGAAGCCATTAGCACAATGGTTGTAGATTGGAGCAAGGCAGACTTAAGACCATTCTAGAAGCAGGCACATTCCCTACCATGAATGATGCCATAACCAAATATATCCAATGTTCTACTGACATGACTGGTAATGCAAGTTCAGTATTGTATACCAGACGAGGTCAGGCATACCGCAGTAGTACCTATAGAGGTAACTATCGTGGTAGAGAAATGGTCGTGGTTACAACCACAACAGTAACAATTCAAATAACTATAGAGGTCGTGGTGGCTATAGAGGAAATAACCATGGAAACGGAAACTCTTATAACAACCAATACGAAAATAATAGAGGTACACGACAAAACAACGTACGTGTTACCCAAACGGCTTCGGGAAACTCCCAAGCACCTTTAGATATTCAACAATAAAAACAAAGGTCCATACCATCAATCTCAATTTTTAATATTTTCGTGTCATTTAACAAATGCACACACGGGAAAAAAATTAAAATTCTAGTAGATACAGGAGCGAACATATCGCTAATAAAAGAAAATTCTGATGTCTTCAATGACATCAAATCAGAAACAATAATCGATATTCAAGGTATAGGCGATGGTATTATAAAAAAAAGGCCTTGCCCCACTAGAACTTCAGACAGACAAATATATAATTCCACACAATTTCCATTTGGTAACAAAAAATTTCGCAATCCCATGTGATGGAATAATAGGGATTGACTTCATAAAAGATTTAAATTGTCAAAATTGATCTTAAACCTTCAGAAGATTGGTTCATAATACGACCAAATAATATCAATATCAAATTTATGTTCCAATAACATACAGTGCTGGTAACAATACCATACTCCTACCAGCAAGATCACAAGTTGTCCTGAAAAACTAGAACTAACTTCAACTGAAGATAGTGTTCTAATACCAAACCAGGAAGTCCAAACTGGTATTTATGTTGCAAACACTGTTGCAACCACGCAAAATGCATTCGTCCGATTATTAAATACAACTAATACCGACCAATTGGTCAATATAAATAATTTAAAAATATGAACCACTTTCGAATTACAGTGTAATTCAAACATCTCCTAAGTAAGAGAAGAAACTGTTTTAGCTCAACTTACAAAAACTTCCCAAATCGAATTTAAACCACAATTAACGAAACTATGTTCTAAATATAGTGACATATTCGGACTTGACACCGAATCTATAACAACAAATAACTTTTATAAACAAAAATTGAGATTGAAAGATGACGAACCAGTATATATAAAAATTATCGAAGCCCGCATAGCCAAGTTGAAGAAATACAGAAACAAGTAGGGAAATTAATAGACGACAAAATAGTCGAACCATCAGTGTCAGAATACAACAGCCCCCTTCTGCTTGTACCAAAGAAAGCCCTTCCGGGCACTGAACAAAAGAAATGGCGATTAGTAGTTGACTATCGTCAAATAAACAAAAACTTCTGTCCGATAAATTTCCATTACCTAGAATTGACGACATTTTGGATCAACTAGGTAGAGCGAAATACTTCTCATGCCTTGACTTAATGTCAGGTTTTCATCAAATTGAACTAGAAGAAAAGTTCAAGAAGAAACATAACGTCTTTTTCAACGAGCAATGGCTCATATCGCTTCACGCGATTACCATTTGGTTTAAAAATAGCGCCAAATTCATTTCAAAGAATGATGACTATTGCATTCTCTGGACTTGAAGCTTCGCAAAGCATTCCCTATATATGGACGATCTTATAGTCATTGGTTGTTCCGAAAACATATGCTCAAAACCTACAAGATATTTTTGAGGTATGCAGGAAACACAACCTGAAATTACATCCACAAAAATGTTCATTTTTTATGCATGAAGTGACCTTTCTCGGTCATAAATGCACTGATAAAGGAATCTTGCCAGATGACAAAAATATGACGTTATCAACAATTATCCAGTCCCGCATGACGCGGACAGCGCTAGAAGATTCGTTGCATTCTGCAATTATTACAGACGTTTTATTAGAAACTTTGCCGACTATTCCCGGCACATAACTAGATTATGTAAAAAGAATGTTCCATTTGGTGGACAGATGAATGTCAAAATGCATTCCAGCATCTAAAAAGATCAACTTATAAAACCAACTCTATTACAATACCCAGACTTCACAAAGGAATTTTGTATATCCAAAAGAACTCAAAAATATAACAGCCAATATAAGAAAAGTCACTACAAGATATCAAAGTAGACAAAAATCCTGCGCAGGAGAACAGAAAATAGAATTGCAAACGCAATCTAAAAGAAAATGCTTCAAAGCCCAACGTATATAACGTCATTAATAACGACGAAGTACGAAAAGTAGTCACCTTGCATGTAAACAATAATTTATGTTTTCTAAAACATGGAAAGAAAAATTACAGCAAGATATGAAGTCAGCGATTTATATACTAATGGAATTCTTGACTTAGGTCAATTCTTCCAAAGGCTTGAAAAGCAAAGCCGGTATACACAAAATCAGCCAACTTAAAGTGGCACCGTGGGAAGCCGCGCATATATGTATTAAATATATTCCATTTTTATTCTGGTGAAGACATCCGTCTTCTGTTAAATCAGTTTATTCAATGATCATTCGATCTTTTTACAAAAATGGTTCTTAGCTAGGGGCCGCGTAGCTGCGCTGTCAGAGACGCCGGCAGCGGAGCGGCCGCTTATGTTTATTCGTTTTATATGCCCAGCGCTTCTAAGAGCGGGGGGCGCGAGGGGAATATGCACATGCTTGTGTGGATCATATTCAAGTGCCGTCGGCTATGCTATACATGCCGACGCTGCACTATTGTAGTACCAGGCATATATGTGTGATCGTATTTCGTCGCACTGAATATGCCTGGGAATGTTATTGCATAAACACTGCAACAAAGTGTTACAGTGTGTTCCCTTTTAAGTACTCT
Source organism: Drosophila bifasciata (assembly GCA_009664405.1). Lineage (NCBI taxonomy): Eukaryota > Metazoa > Arthropoda > Insecta > Diptera > Drosophilidae > Drosophila > Drosophila bifasciata. The sequence goes on from CM019042.1 coordinate 11,177,327, forward strand.
TGGTACAGTGGGTATTGGCTATATATGCATACTACATCTCCCTCCTTTTTGAAAAATAACGTAATATTTATGAAGTTATTTTGTAATGTTAATATGATATATATTTAGAAAAATGTATTTAGGAAAAGTAAAAGTTTTTTTTTTTTTTTTTTTTTTTTTTTTTTTTTTTTTTTTTTTTGTGAAGTTAATACATATATATATATCCCATAGTTCAAAATAAATTCTTCTAAAAAATTTTTTTTTTTTTTTTTTTTTATAATAAAAATTAAAAAGATTTGATATATTCCTATTGATATACATGTACTTATGTATGGCCATACTAATTCTATCTATGAGTTAAAAAGTTTTAGTCTATCCTTATGGACTGTCTGATTTTTCTGTTTATTATCGGAGATTGTGACGTTATCTCTTTCTCCGATACTTTCTACTCTATATGGTCCTTTATATTTATAGTCTAACTTGTGACCAGTTTCATTTTTTAATAAAACCTGGTCTCCTATTTTTTAGTTCAAAATCTAAACTACTAGCGTCATTACCTAATTTTTTGTTTTTGTTTGCCATCTTCTAACATGATTCTGGCTCTTTTTATATGCTACTTCTAATCTATATTTGCTTTCTTTAGCATAATCTTCTATATTATATATAGGTTCTATATTACCTATGCTATTAAAAGTACTTTTGGTAGATTACTAGTCTTGCCAAATACTAACTCGTATGGGCAATAGCTATGCGAAAGGGATGGTGTTGTATTGAAACAAAGACAAAATATTTAAGCCATACGTCCCAATCAGTTTTATCAACTGATATATACGAACGTATATACTCATTAAAGGTTCTGTGACTTCTTTCTACAGTTCCTACGGTCTGGTGGTGGTGTGCTGTGGAAGTTATATTTGTTTATTTCCATATATTTACACAAGTCATTAATGATTGAGTTTTTATATTCTGTTCCCATGTCCGTAATGAACGTCTTCATTGGACCGTACTTCAGAATAAATTCTTCAAATATAGCTTTTGCTATTGTACTAGCATTTTTTTTGTTTTCTACTGGTATTGCAACTAAATATTTGGTTAAATCACATATTAGAGTAACCGCATATTCGTTGCCGTTTTCGGATTTGGGTAGTGGACCAATTGTATCCACGATTACCCTGTCAAATACCGTTGTGGGGGTTTCTGTTGTTGTTAAAGGAGTTTTTGTATGTTTTGTCGTTTTCGACTTTTGGCATTTTTTGACATTTACGAATGTACTCTGTTATTTCTTTATTCATATTTTTCCAAAAGTAATGTCGTTTGACCTTGGCCAAGGTTTTTGTTATGCCTGTATGTCCTCCTTGAATTGGATCGTCATGTAATGTAGACATTATTGCTTCTTTTTTCTTTTCTTTCTTTTACTAGGGTCACCGGGTTGAGTAGCGCTACTCTTAATGTTTTTAATATTTTATTGCCCATTTGTTTAAAAATTATCTATTGAAACTTGTTCAAAGATATTTTCCCACGGTGCCACTTTAAGTTGGCTGATTTTGTGTATACCGGCTTGCTTTTTCAAGCCTTTGGAAGAATTGACCTAAGTCAAGAATTCCATTAGTATATAAATCGCTGACTTCATATCTTGCTGTAATTTTTCTTTCCATGTTTTAGAAAACATAAATTATTGTTTACATGCAAGGTGACTACTTTTCGTACTTCGTCGTTATTAATGACGTTATATACGTTAGCTTTGAAGCATTTTCTTTAGATTGCGTTTGCAATTCTATTTTCTGTTCTCCTGCGCAGGATTTTTGTCTACTTTGATATCTTGTAGTGACTTTTCTTATATTGGCTGTTATATTTTTGAGTTCTTTTGGATATACAAAATTCCTTTGTGAAGTCTGGGTATTGTAATAGAGTTGGTTTTATAAGTTGATCTTTTAGATGCTGGAATGCATTTTGACATTCATCTGTCCACTCAAATGGAACATTCTTTTTACATAATCTAGTTATGTGCCGGGAATAGTCGGCAAAGTTTCTAATAAAACGTCTGTAATAATTGCAGAATGCAACGAATCTTCTAGCGCTGTCCGCGTCATGCGGGACTGGATAATTGTTGATAACGTCATATTTTTGTCATCTGGCAAGATTCCTTTATCAGTGCATTTATGACCGAGAAAGGTCACTTCATGCATAAAAAATGAACATTTTTGTGGATGTAATTTCAGGTTGTGTTTCCTGCATACCTCAAAAATATCTTGTAGGTTTTTGAGCATATGTTTTCGGAACAACCAATGACTATAAGATCGTCCATATATAGGAATGCTTTGCGAAGCTTCAAGTCCAGAGAATGCAATAGTCATCATTTGAAATGAATTTGGCGCTATTTTTAAACCAAATGGTAATCGCGTGAAGCGATATGAGCCATTGCTCGTTGAAAAAGACGTTATGTTTTTGAACTTTCTTCTAGTTCAATTTGATGAAAACCTGACATTAAGTCAAGGCATGAGAAGTATTTTTGCTCTACCTAGCTGATCCAAAATGTCGTCAATTCTAGGTAATGGAAATTTATCGGACAGAAGTTTTTTTTGTTTATTTGACGATAGTCAACTACTAATCGCCATTTCTTTTTGTTCAGTGCCCGGAAGGGCTTTCTTTGGTACAAGCAGAAGGGGGCTGTTGTATTCTGACACTGATGGTTCGACTATTTTGTCGTCTATTAATTTCCCTACTTGTTTCTGTATTTCTTCAACTTGGCTATGCGGGCTTCGATAATTTTTTTATATATACTGGTTCGTCATCTTTCAATCTCAATTTTTGTTTATAAAAGTTATTTGTTGTTATAGATTCGGTGTCAAGTCCGAATATGTCACTATATTTAGAACATAGTTTCGTTAATTGTGGTTTAAATTGATTTGGGAAGTTTTTTGTAAGTTGAGCTAAAACAGTTTCTTCTCTTACTCTAGGAGATGTTTGAATTACACTGTAATTCGAAAGTGGTTCATATTTTAAATTATTTATATTGACCAATTGGTCGGTATTAGTTGTATTTAATAATCGGACGAATGCATTTTGCGTGGTTGCAACAGTGTTTGCAACATAAATACCAGTTTGGACTTCCTGGTTTGGTATTAGAACACTATCTTCAGTTGAAGTTAGTTCTATTTTTCGGACAACTTGTGATCTTGCTGGTAGGAGTATGGTATTGTTACCAGCACTGTATGTTATTGGAACATAAATTTGGATATTGATATTATTTGGTCGTATTATGAACCAATCTTCTGAAGGTTTAAGATCAATTTGACAATTTAAATCTTTTATGAAGTCAATCCCTATTATTCCATCACATGGGATTGCGAAATTTTTGTTACCAAATGGAAATTGTGTGGAATTATATATTTGTCTGTCTGAAGTTCTAGTGGGGGCAAGGCCTTGGGATTTTATAATACCATCGCCTATACCTTGAATATCGATTATTGTTTCTGATTTGATGTCATTGAAGACATCAGAATTTTTCTTTATTAGCGATATGTTCGCTCCTTAGTATCTACTAGGAATTTTAATTTTTTTCCCGTGTGTGCATTGTTAAATGACACGAAAATATTAAAATTGAGATTGATGGTATGGACCTTTTGTTTTATTGTTGAATATCTAAAGGTGCTTGGGAGTTTCCCGAAGCCGTTTGGGTAACACGTACGTTGTTTTGTCGTGTACCTCTATTATTTTCGTATTGGTTGTTATAAGAGTTTCCGTTTCCATGGTTATTTCCTCTATAACCACCACGACCTCTATAGTTATTTGAATTGTTACTGTTGTGGTTTGTAACCACGACCATTTCCTCTACCACGATAGTTACCTCTATAGGTACTACCGCGGTATGCCTGACCTCGTCTGGTATACAATACTGAACTTGCATTACCAGTCATGTCAGTAGAACATTGGATATATTTGGTTATGGCATCATTCATGGTAGGGAATGTGCCTGCTTCTAGAATGGTCTTAAGTCTGCCTTGCTCACAATTTTTAACCATTGTGCTAATGGCTTCTTTGCTGCTGAATTTATTAGCGTGCTGAGCTGGCAGACCCTCATCGATGTATGATGATTCTAGGAGTTTTCTCATGTCGTCGATTTCTTTTTGTAAATTGTGGCTGTTTTACCTTTTTGGCATATTTTTGCCATTTTGGCCTTAACTACTTCAGATGTTTCACCGACAATTGTAGTTTTCAATATTTCAATGATCGACTGGATGGTCGTTTCATCCTGGACTTGGTATATTGTAGAGCCGATGATTTTGGATTTTATCACTTCGACAGCTAGAGCTTCATAAGGCCCTTTTGTCAAATTGACTAAGCTAATGGCAGTAATGAATCTCTTCATATGGATCTTTTGTCCATCGAATTCAGGGGATAGCGTGTGAAATGTCTTTTAATATATGCCCGTTGGGCAATCGATTCATCGGCCATTGCAACGGGTTTTACTTTCCCTAATGGCCCTCTAATGTTGGCATTATTTGTTTGATAATTAATTCGTTTTGATTTAAATGTTTTGATTTAAAAGTTTTGGTTTAGTAAAAAAAATTTTTTTCAGGCCCTGTCTAAATCATTTGCCCTACTTATATATCTTTTCTTAATAATCTTATTATGCTTAACATACAATGTTAAGAGAAACTGCAGAACATTTACGATCGTTAAGATCAGCAACAAAACCATAAGGCTTGAATATCGTTTGTGTGATCAATAATTTTGACATTATTGACCACGTTGGCCGTCTTTGTTTTTGGTCTGACTATCGTCAGACCCGAACCAATTCCATGGTTTTTTTTGAAAAAATTACTTTTGATTTTTAGAAAACAAATTCTGCACTACTGGGGTGTATACACATGTATGTATGTATTTTGTTAAAAATTTTGTTTGAATTGATAGTAGATAGTGAAGTAATGAAGATAGTAGTTGTGGGGTCATATGGCTGGTTTACATTGGTAAAAATTAAAGTTAAATTACCAGCCATATGTGTTAGTTTAAAGCCTATTTGTTTTGTTAGTTTTTTTTTCAAGTAGCGTTTTCACGCAGCAACTTGAGATTTATATTAAATTAAATTTAAAGGTAAATCAAGGCAATGGCAAATGAATGCAGCCTTATTTACGTTGCTTTGCCCCGGCAAAGTTCCTTGTCAATTGATTTGATGGCTTCCTGATGTTGAAAGGAGGGGCCTTTTTTAAGTAAAGGCGAAGATCTCTGCTCTTGTTGTTGCTGCTGCTGCTGTTGTTATTGTTGTTGTTCATTCTGAACACGATTTCCACCGTTCTTCTGTTTGTTCCATCGCAGGCGTAAGGGGCGGTAGGCCTCTCACGCTTTTTATTAGCTGCTGCTGCTGTCCGGAGCCTATGATTTCAGGCGGCGCCGGTGCTGGTCATCGCACAGGCATTGTAATTTAATCCAAATTGTACCCTCTTCGTAGGGTTGTCGGCGTCTTTTTAGGAACTTTTCTTCTTTTTTTTTTTTTTTCGGCTGGTGATTTTTAATCTTCACTTCCCCATGTTAATGGAAGGCGCGGGTTGCCTTCCACACTTTTTTAGAAACCGCAGCTTCCGCTGCTCATTATATATTTATTATACACTTATTACAGTGTATTTTTGGAGTCTTTTGGTTAGTTTTTATTGGCATTTACTGTTTTAGAAATTTGTATGTCGGCTATCGGTGCAATTTTATTTTTCGTTTTATGTGTATTTATATTATATTCACTTTTTGTTTTTTGTTTTGTTGCATGTCGGACCATGTCACGGTCGCCATGTATTAAATATATTCCATTTGTATTCTGGTGAAGACATCCGTCTTCTGTTAAATCAGTTTATTCAATGATCATTCGATCTTTTTACAAAAATGGTTCTTAGCTAGGGGCCGCGTAGCTGCGCTGTCAGAGACGCCGGCAGCGGAGCGGCCGCTTATGTTTATTCGTTTTATATGCCCAGCGCTTCTAAGAGCGGGGGGCGCGAGGGGAATATGCACATGCTTGTGTGGATCATATTCAGCGCCGTCGGCTATGCTATACATGCCGACGCTGCACTAATGTAGTACCAGGCATATATGTGTGATCGTATTTCGTCGCACTGAATATGCCTGGGAATGTTTATTGCATAAACACTGCAACAAAGTGTTACAGTGTGTTCCCTTTTAAGTACTCTTGGTACAGTGGGTATTGGCTATATATGCATACTACATCTCCCTCCTTTTTGAAAAAATAACGTAATATTTATGAAGTTATTTTGTAATGTTAATATGATATATATTTAGAAAAATGTATTTAGGAAAAGTAAAAAAGTTTTTTTTTTTTTTTTTGTGAAGTTAATACATATATATATATCCCATAGTTCAAAATAAATTCTTCTAAAAAAAAATTTTTTTTTTTTTTTTAATAAAAATTAAAAAAAGATTTGATATATTCCTATTGATATACATGTACTTATGTATGGCCATACTAATTTATCTATGAGTTAAAAAGTTTTAGTCTATCTTATGGACTGTCTGATTTTTTCTGTTTATTATCGGAGATTGTGACGTTATCTCTTTCTCCGATACTTTCTACTCTATATGGTCCTTTATATTTATAGTCTAACTTGTGACCAGTTTCATTTTTTAATAAAACCTGGTCTCCTATTTTTTAGTTCAAAATCTAAACTACTAGCGTCGTACCTAATTTTTTGTTTTTGTTTGCCATCTTCTAACATGATTCTGGCTCTTTTTATATGCTACTTCTAATCTATATTTGCTTTCTTTTTAGCATAATCTTCTATATTATATATAGGTTCTATATTACCTATGCTATTAAAGTACTTTTGGTAGATTACTAGTCTTGCCAAATACTAACTCGTATGGGCAATAGCTATGCGAAAGGGATGGTGTTGTATTGAAACAAAAGACAAAATATTTAAGCCATACGTCCCAATCAGTTTTATCAACTGATATATACGAACGTATATACTCATTAAAGGTTCTGTGACTTCTTTCTACAGTTCCTACGGTCTGGTGGTGGTGTGCTGTGGAAGTTATGTTGTTTATTTCCATATATTTACACAAGTCATTAATGATTGAGTTTTTTATATTCTGTTCCCATGTCCGTAATGAACGTCTTCATTGGACCGTACTTCAGAATAAATTCTTCAAATATAGCTTTTGCTATTGTACTAGCATTTTTGTTTTCTACTGGTATTGCAACTAAATATTTGGTTAAATCACATATTAGAGTAACCGCATATTCGTTGCCGTTTTCGGATTTGGGTAGTGGACCAATTGTATCCACGATTACCCTGTCAAATACCGTTGTGGGGGTTTCTGTTGTTGTTAAAGGAGTTTTTGTATGTTTTGTCGTTTTCGACTTTTGGCATTTTTGACATTTACGAATGTACTCTGTTATTTCTTTATTCATATTTTTCCAAAAGTAATGTCGTTTTGACCTTGGCCAAGGTTTTTGTTATGCCTGTATGTCCTCCTTGAATTGGATCGTCATGTAATGTAGACATTATTTATTCTTTTTCTTTTTTTTCTTTTTTACTAGGGTCACCGGGTTGAGTAGCGCTACTCTTAATGTTTTAATATTTTATTGCCCATTTGTTTAAAATTATCTATTGAAACTTGTTCAAAGATATTTTCCCACGGTGCCACTTTTAAGTTGGCTGATTTTGTGTATACCGGCTTGCTTTTCAAGCCTTTGGAAGAATTGACCTAAGTCAAGAATTCCATTAGTATATAAATCGCTGACTTCATATCTTGCTGTAATTTTCTTTCCATGTTTTAGAAAAACATAAATTATTGTTTACATGCAAGGTGACTACTTTTCGTACTTCGTCGTTATTAATGACGTTATATACGTTGGGCTTTGAAGCATTTTCTTTTTAGATTGCGTTTGCAATTCTATTTTCTGTTCTCCTGCGCAGGATTTTTGTCTACTTTGATATCTTGTAGTGACTTTTCTTATATTGGCTGTTATATTTTTGAGTTCTTTTTTGGATATACAAAATTCCTTTTGTGAAGTCTGGGTATTGTAATAGAGTTGGTTTTATAAGTTGATCTTTTTAGATGCTGGAATGCATTTTGACATTCATCTGTCCACTCAAATGGAACATTCTTTTTTACATAATCTAGTTATGTGCCGGGAATAGTCGGCAAAAGTTTCTAATAAAACGTCTGTAATAATTGCAGAATGCAACGAATCTTCTAGCGCTGTCCGCGTCATGCGGGACTGGATAATTGTTGATAACGTCATATTTTTTGTCATCTGGCAAGATTCCTTTATCAGTGCATTTATGACCGAGAAAGGTCACTTCATGCATAAAAAATGAACATTTTTGTGGATGTAATTTCAGGTTGTGTTTCCTGCATACCTCAAAAATATCTTGTAGGTTTTGAGCATATGTTTTCGGAACAACCAATGACTATAAGATCGTCCATATAGAATGCTTGCGAAGCTTCAAGTCCAGAGAATGCAATAGTCATCATTCTTTGAAATGAATTTGGCGCTATTTTTAAACCAAATGGTAATCGCGTGAAGCGATATGAGCCATTGCTCGTTGAAAAAACGTTATGTTTCTTGAACTTTCTTCTAGTTCAATTTGATGAAAAACCTGACATTAAGTCAAGGCATGAGAAGTATTTTGCTCTACCTAGCTGATCCAAAATGTCGTCAATTCTAGGTAATGGAAATTTATCGGACAGAAGTTTTTTTGTTTATTTGACGATAGTCAACTACTAATCGCCATTTCTTTTGTTCAGTGCCCGGAAGGGCTTTCTTTGGTACAAGCAGAAGGGGCTGTTGTATTCTGACACTGATGGTTCGACTATTTTGTCGTCTATTAATTTCCCTACTTGTTTCTGTATTTCTTCAACTTGGCTATGCGGGCTTCGATAATTTTTATATATACTGGTTCGTCATCTTTCAATCTCAATTTTTGTTTATAAAAGTTATTTGTTGTTATAGATTCGGTGTCAAGTCCGAATATGTCACTATATTTAGAACATAGTTTCGTTAATTGTGGTTTAAATTGATTTGGGAAGTTTTTTTTTTGTAAGTTGAGCTAAAACAGTTTCTTCTTACTCTAGGAGATGTTTGAATTACACTGTAATTCGAAAGTGGTTCATATTTTTAAATTATTTATATTGACCAATTGGTCGGTATTAGTTGTATTTAATAATCGGACGAATGCATTTTGCGTGGTTGCAACAGTGTTTGCAACATAAATACCAGTTTGGACTTCCTGGTTTGGTATTAGAACACTATCTTCAGTTGAAGTTAGTTCTATTTTTCGACAACTTTTGTGATCTTGCTGGTAGGAGTATGGTATTGTTACCAGCACTGTATGTTATTGGAACATAAATTTGGATATTGATATTATTTGGTCGTATTATGAACCAATCTTCTGAAGGTTTAAGATCAATTTGACAATTTAAATCTTTTATGAAGTCAATCCCTATTATTCCATCACATGGGATTGCGAAATTTTTTGTTACCAAATGGAAATTGTGTGGAATTATATATTTGTCTGTCTGAAGTTCTAGTGGGGGCAAGGCCTTGGGATTTTTATAATACCATCGCCTATACCTTGAATATCGATTATTGTTTCTGGATTTGATGTCATTGAAGACATCAGAATTTTCTTTATTAGCGATATGTTCGCTCCTGTATCTACTAGGAATTTTTAATTTTTTCCCGTGTGTGCATTGTTAAATGACACGAAAATATTAAAATTGAGATTGATGGTATGGACCGTTGTTTTTATTGTTGAATATCTAAAGGTGCTTGGGAGTTTCCCTGAAGCCGTTTGGGTAACACGTACGTTGTTTTGTCGTGTACCTCTATTATTTTCGTATTGGTTGTTATAAGAGTTTCCGTTTCCATGGTTATTTCCTCTATAGCCACCACGACCTCTATAGTTATTTGAATTGTTACTGTTGTGGTTGTAACCACGACCATTTCCTCTACCACGATAGTTACCTCTATAGGTACTACTGCGGTATGCCTGACCTCGTCTGGTATACAATACTGAACTTGCATTACCAGTCATGTCAGTAGAACATTGGATATATTTGGTTATGGCATCATTCATGGTAGGGAATGTGCCTGCTTCTAGAATGGTCTTAAGTCTGCCTTTGCTCACAATTTTTAACCATTGTGCTAATTAATGGCTTTTGTTGCTGAATTTATTAGCGTGCTGAGCTGGCAGACCCTCATCGATGTATGATGATTCTAGGAGTTTTCTCATGTCGTCGATTTCTTTTGTAAATTGGGTGGCTGTTTTACCTTTTTGGCATATTTTTGCCATTTTGGCCTTAACTACTTCAGATGTTTCACCGACAATTGTAGTTTTCAATATTTCAATGATCGACTGGATGGTCGTTTCATCCTGGACTTGGTATATTGTAGAGCCGATGATTTTGGATTTTATCACTTCGACAGCTAGAGCTTCATAAGGCCCTTTTGTCAAATTGACTAAGCTAATGGCAGTAATGAATCTCTTCATATGGATCTTTTGTCCATCGAATTCAGGGGATAGCGTGTGAAATGTCTTTAATATATGCCCGTTGGGCAATCGATTCATCGGCCATTGCAACGGGTTTTACTTTCCTAATGGCCTCTAATGTTGGCATTATTTGTTTGATAATTAATTCGTTTTGATTTAAATGTTTTGATTTAAAAGTTTTGGTTTAGTAAAAAAATTTTTTTCTCAGGCCCTGTCTAAATCATTTGCCCTACTTATATATCTTTTTCTTAATAATCTTATTATGCTTAACATACAATGTTAAGAGAAACTGCAGAACATTTACGATCGTTAAGATCAGCAACAAAACCATAAGGCTTGAATATCGTTTGTGTGATCAATAATTTTGACATTATTGACCACGTTGGCCGTATTTGTCTTTTGGTCTGACTATCGTCAGACCCGAACCAACCCATGGTTTTTTGAAAAAAATTACTTTTGATTTTAGAAAAACAAATTCTGCACTACTGGGGTATATACACATGTATGTATGTATTTTGTTAAAAATTTTGTTTGAATTGATAGTAGATAGTGAAGTAATGAAGATAGTAGTTAGGTCATATGGCTGGTTTACATTGGTAAAATTAAAGTTAAATTACCAGCCATATGTGTTAGTTAAAAGCCTATTTGTTTTGTTAGTTTTTTTTTCAAGTAGCGTTTTCACGCAGCAACTTGAGATTTATATTAAATTAAATTTAAAGGTAAATCAAGGCAATGGCAAAATGAATGCAGCCTTATTTACGTTGTTTTTGCCCCTGGCAAAGTTCCTTGTCAATTGATTTGATGGCTTCCTGATGTTGAAAGGAGGGGCCTTTTAAGTAAGGCGAAGATCTCTGCTCTTGTTGTTGCTGCTGCTGCTGTTGTTATTGTTGTTGTTCATTCTGAACACGATTTCCACCGTTCTTCTGTTTGTTCCATCGCAGGCGTAAGGGGCGGTAGGCCTCTCACGCTTTTATTAGCTGCTGCTGCTGTCCGGAGCCTATGAGCTCAGGCGGCGCCGGTGCTGGTCATCGCACAGGCATTGTAATTTAATCCAAATTGTACCCTCTTCGTAGGGTTGTCGGCGTCTTTTAGGAACTTTTCTTCTTTTTTTTTTCGGCTGGTGATTTTTAATCTTCACTTCCCATGTTAATGGAAGGCGCGGGTTGCCTTCCACACTTTTAGAAACCGCAGCTTCCGCTGCTCATTATATATTTATTATACACTTATTACAGTGTATTATTTTGGAGTCTTTTGGTTAGTTTTTATTGGCATTTACTGTTTTAGAAATTTGTATGTCGGCTATCGGTGCACTTTATTTTTCGTTTTATGTGTATTTATATTATATTCACTTTTTGTTTTTTTTTTGTTTTGTTGCATGTCGGACCATGTCACGGTCGCCATGTATTAAATATATTCCATTTGTATTCTGGTGAAGACATCCGTCTTCTGTTAAATCAGTTTATTCAATGATCATTCGATCTTTTACAAAAATGGTTCTTAGCTAGGGCCGCGTAGCTGCGCTGTCAGAGACGCCGGCAGCGGAGCGGCCGCTTATGTTTATTCGTTTTATATGCCCAGCGCTTCTGAGAGCGGGGGGGCGCGAGGGGAATATGCACATGCTTGTGTGGATCATATTCAAGTGCCGTCGGCTATGCTATACATGCCGACGCTGCACTAACGTAGTACCAGGCATATATGTGTGATCGTATTTCGTCGCACTGAATATGCCTGGGAATGTTTATTGCATAAACACTGCAACAAAGTGTTACAGTGTGTTCCCTTTTAAGTACTCTTGGTACAGTGGGTATTGGCTATATATGTCGACCCCTGACATCCGTTAAAAAATTATTCCTTTATAATTTTCATCTTGGAACCAATACTCGTATTCATTGCAAATTCGTTATGCAAATGTGTAAATGTGTTAAGCACCACTACACGAATTTCCTATTGATCCGAAATTTATAATTTAATTTTGCAATTCAACAATGGGAAGAACAAAAGACGAAGAGATAGCTATTGGAATCTCCCAATAACGATGATTATAATGATGATGAAAATTAGTCAATGGTTTTGCATTGCCATTGCACTAGGGATAATTGTGCCAGCTGTTTGGCCAGGCCGAAGGATTCACTTTAATGAATAGTTCATATGCATTTGGTTTGACTTACACGCACTGGCTGCTGCCCTAATTACCATATCTAAGGCCTAATGAGCAAAATTGAAATAACACACAGATGCACAGAGCACAGACCCAAACAAATGGATATAAATTAGTTGCATTTAAATGCTCCATGCCAAGGATCTCTAGGATGTTTGTGCTAGTGTTGTGGATGCTTGTGGGAAATTCCTTGGACTTGTTGGCTCTGGCATCCAGAGAATTCGGGCTCCTCATTTAAGCCACTAACATTTAATCAAAATTTGAATATAACTTTGGCTTCCGTTTTTTGGTTCTGACATTTGACTTCGATATGATAATTATTTTTACGAGAAACTTGAAAATGCATTTAATGGTTTAAAGATAAACATTTTCATTTTGAAATTCCCATGAAAGCAAATATTATTTTTGTCAATTTGCTTCGCACATCTAAATGCAATTTCTGCATGCTGTTCGCTTTGGAATTTCGTGAAATGACAACTTTTGTCATGCCGGAGCAGACGTGCCCCATCTAGTAGGCATATCCTCTTGACAACCCACCCCTTGGTAAAGGGAAGGAAGGACCTGCCAGACAGCACAGGATGAGGCTGTTCCCATAGAGACGGGCCTCAATGTCGCATTCAAGTGGGAGCAGGGAGCTTTTTTTCTTTTTTGGATGCATCGCTTGTCCTTTTTATTTTTCCTTATTTTTATATCTTTGCCAGTCACATCACATGGCCGCATAAAGCGAGGGTGCCTGGAGTGCGTCCCTGATATAACAATGCTCATGTCTTCATAACCAAGTGTGTACGTAGATACGTATAGTAGATGGTGTGTATGGTTAGATTCTCAAAGCAAAATAAATTATATAAAATGAAAAAAAAATAAACTAGAGCAAGAAATAAACAAAGCGAAAAGGGGGAAAAAAAAACAATTAAATGCTTTTGAGATCCTTTGATTTGATTACGAAGGCATTTTTTTGTATTCAAAGCCTTTTTTAGAAAAGGGTATTTTCTTTTTGGTTTTAGCATTTGTTTATGCGTTTAGATATTTGTATGTGGAAGAGGCATATAATCTTTATTCTGTTGCTTGTCAGTTTGGAGAGCACAGTGATGTTTGATGAAACTTAAACCTACAGCCAATATTAAAAGGTTTCACCGTAAATCACTGTCGACAAACCCTGCTTAAAACTAATCAGAAATACTGGGTAAATGTGCAATACAACTTTTCGATGGATCCTATTCCTTTTATCTGTAAGAAAAAACAACCTAATTACATGATTGAATGAAAAAAACACACACATCCCAAAGAGCTAATGAGGATTCCAACTACTTAGGGATCGCTTTTCCCAGACAACATTTTGTTTGCATTTAATCCGACATTTTTCGCTAGTGGCCTTAAATGGGTTTACCCACAAGGGAAAACTGGGAGACCAGGATAAGGAGCTAGCAGACAACTGCTCCAATTAAGGGATTATTTTTAAAAAATGACGAACATACATCTCCGCACAAGTGAGCGGATTATAAAAAAGAAGAGAAAAGAGAAGTGTACATAATGCATAAGAGAATTGCACTCAGTTCATGTTGTTGCTTTTCGCTTTTGTTATGCCAGGTGAAAGAATGCGGCCATAAAGATTACGCGAATAAAAACTGAGAATAAGCACTTGTTTAGTTGTTGGAGGGAAAATGGAAACACGAAAGGCTTAAATCCACTGAAAATGCTGTACAAGTGGCCTATCCGTGGTCAAGGGGTAGTAGACAAGGGATAAAAGACTGGAAAGAATCAAGTAAAGCGACCGATTATAAAGCCAACATGATGGAGTCAAGGAAGTTGATTAAAGCCATGTAGCTTTTTTTCTAAGTTCATTCATTCTTATTTTATTCCTGTGGCTCGCTATCTGTGGAAGTAAGAGAATGTTCATATATATTCTCGTATATTTCTCTTTCTACTCTTTGTTTGTCCACGAGTACACAGGAGTATAAATCTTCTAACAAGTCTCAACCATAGAATGGGTCAGTTTGGTTTTTCCTTGTTGTGCCACTTCAAAAATAAAAGCAACAAGGATGATTCTCTGTTTTTTATCAGCAGGTGGCACTTTGCTTCACTTCCGTTTCCGTTGGCTGCTTATGAACATTATTATATCAGAGTGGTGTGGCGGGTGAAATGCAACTTGATAAATAAACAGCTGGACGTTATTCCACGGTCTCAATTACGAGTAATTTTAAAAAAAAACTTTAAATAAAGGCTTTCATCAATAAGGTTCCATAACCTATTCGTCTATCTCATTTCGTTAAAGGAACCAAAAACAACGATTTTAAGACATTTTTCAGGAAATTTTTCCATGAATGTCTGACAACGAAAGTATCGCCATGTTCTTTGAATCCTAATACCAAAATTATTTAGTTTCTGTTCAACATATCATTGAAAGCAGTTGTTGCCAAAGTACCAACGTACATAGATTTCCTTCTAAAAAAAACATTTAAAGTTGGTCAATATTCTATCTTAACTCTGATTGCATTTACCATTAGCCAACATCCGATGTCCTCAAGTGTGTGTGTGCACGTGGATGACTTGAGGAAGAAGGACTCTCAGAGTCCTAAAAGAGAAGCCCAACATTTATTTATACAGTTTTCGAAAGTGCATCAAAACTTGGAAATAAACTTTTATTTGTATTTTTCTCGGGGACTTCGTTTGCATTTACGTTTTTGGCTGACTTTGGCTTAAAGTTGAGCTAAACTTTTCTGAGCTGCTGGACAGTATTTCTTTTTGTTTGGTTATATGCTGAGGAAACTGATTTAGAAAGTTCACAGTTGACTTAGCTAAACAACTACACTAACTGCAAAAGAATGGAAACTGCAAAAAAAGAGGGAGACCCATTTGGTTTTTTGTGTGAAAGACAGCCAGAAAAACAAGTTTGTCATCGATGCGACATTAAAACAAATATAACCACAATAACAAGACAAACTTTTGAACTAAAACTTGGCTCAATCCAAAAGCCGTAAACAAAAGGAGACACACCACAGGCTTAAATATATTTTAATTCCTATTATTTTTTGTTTTATATATTATTTTATTTCTAACTAAACTTTTGGAAGCATTTTACTACAATCCAGACTATGAAATGTATTTCTGGAGTACTCTTCGAAAAAAACAAAAAATTAAATACTAACCCAGTAGGGGTTAATGCTTAAAAAAAAATAATTTTAAAAAATTAAATACTTTTCACAAACATTCCCTTTCCCCAACATTTTGTAAGAACTTTTTGTTAAAGACATTGCTTAGAGCATAAATATTCCTTTGGAAGAGCCTTCCTTCATAAAGTAAATTTCCCTCTCAAAGGTGTGTAGAGTTTACTTGGTTAGCCAGAAGGTCCCATACTCCACACTCGTTTTGTGTTTTACTCGTAAATCGCATTTGCCTCCATCATTATGCATCCCGTCAGGAACTCCCCGATTAAGTTTTACCGCCAGAGGCTGAGGCCAAGGCTTTTCATTTGAAGATGAGGCTGCTGAATTACCAGGCATAAAAACACACCACAAAAACTTCCCCTCCCCTTCATAAGTTTTCATTTATTTTATTTCTTAGCTTCCGTTTCTGTCAAGATGCGTTTTGCCGCAACACCCAAAGACATCTTTATTCTATGCTTCAGATGTGAGATTTATACCCTATCAAAAGGGTATTTCAATGCATAGAAACTTCATTTTACGGAGAGGTAAATCATAATCGTTATATTTTGGAATTTAACGGGATTAAAAAATTTTGCTTTAATTAAGAAACATAGCTCTGACAGGGTAACCATTGATTCGGCTACCAATTCGTCCATTTTTCTGGTTGATGTGTTTTGCCCGTGGAAAGAGCCTTCAAAAGTGTCCTTACTCTTCCTGGGTTTATAATGAGTTCGTGGGTCTCTATGTGTGCGGGATTGTGTGCCTTTCATTTCTGCACTTTCTTGTTCCTTTTTGATGTCTTTGTCTGTTCTCATGTATGCTTCTCATGGTTCTCCTACTTGCCACAACTGTCTTTGGAGTTTCCTCATCTGTCTTTTTGACATGTGCACATTCCGTGAAAAATATATCAACTTTCTGGTCATGGCTGACAGCTCCAAGAAGGATTAAAAAAGAACCAAATAAAATACAGCGAAAAAACTTTTTACACCCTCCGAACACAAAACACGCTGGAGCAGTTGGTGCATATTTTGTTGCATATTTTTGTTTTTGCATTTGCAACGTAGTTTTGTTTTTTATTCCTAAGGATTCTGGAGCTGTTTCATATAGTATTTGTTTGTCCTCTGCATTGCGTTATGTGAATTTGTAAAACATTTAATTTTTTTCCTCAGGCATTTAAACAATTTTAATTTAGCACGCATTCAAACATATTTAGCAAAAGACATGCACAGGGTTACATAACACTTTTGCAGTACACTTAAAGTCTGCAGCCAGCGGGTCACTGCACTTAATACGACAAATACAAAAACTAGGCTTGCCGCGATGTACCTTGTCTGGAAAAACACTTTACTGAGGGAAAAGGTGGGGCTTTAGGATTAACATCTGTCTTAACATCTAATCTAGCTAGTATTCTAAAGAATTAATTTAAAAGTGGCAAGATGCAAAGATGGACAAGTGATTAGACACTCTATTAGAATTCGTTATAGACTGAATACCCCTTTTCATCCTTTTTAAAAAACGTCTGGTCCCCCTTGCAAGGGTATCCTAGAAAACAATCGTGGTACAGTGGGCCCGTGAAAATGTGCTTAAAAAATGCGATTCCAAAAATACCCAGAGTAGAAAAAAAAAGCAGAAAAAAAAAACCAAAGCACATACAAAAGGCAGAAAAGGAGAAAAAAGTAAAAAAAATATTACTTACCCGCTTCGCCGAGTTTTGTAGTTTGCTGCATATGCCGGCCAAAGTGCTCGTACTCTCCGCTGGATGGCGCCTGGGCCGCTTTCATCGCCTGCATGTGCTTCGTGAAGGCGCCGACAATGGCCGCCATTCGATCGAAGGCCGCCATATTGATGTGGCCATTTTGTAAGCTGCACACACAAAAAAGAGAGAGAGGAGGTGGAAAGAACGAAAGCATGAGTGAGTGGCAGAGAGTGAGGAAAAGTATGTTTTCCTCGATGATAAAAAGTCATGGGCTTTATTTGCAATGCAAAATGGTGCAGGACTCAAATGGTAAAAGGGGTAGGGGAAAGAGATTTCTGGGGAAAGTTTGGTGAAAGGCGGCTTCTGGGTACGGGTAGATTATATTTCATTATAAATTGTCCAGACTACTCTATGCGTTTATAATTACTACATATGTATGTATATGTATACTCTTACTCGTTTGAATGTTTGAGTGAGTTGACTGGTTGGTGCGTGGGTGCCTAATGAGGTCAATTGTGACCACTGTGTGCCCTGGTTGCCGATGCATACTTTATTGTTTGTTTCTGCTCGGTATCGTTTGGCCCAAAGGGACTAATTCGCATGGTGGGAGTACAGGAGGAACATGGATTGTTTTAGTGGGCATTTATATGGTTAGGTGCATCCATGGGATGCATTAAATGATACATTTTCAGCCACGATAAACTAATTAATAGGAAACTGCACAGAAAACTGTCTGGTTGCGTGGCATTTTAATTTAGTTTTCAATGAAATTTTACCTTAATGAAAGAGTAAATAAATCGCACAAACAGAACAATTTATGGGAAACTCCAATTTAGATATCAGTTTTCCCCAATCCACTATTTATATCTGATTAAATGCCAAGCAAACAAAGATTATGAAATATTAAAAAATATCATAAAAACACGAACCTCATTAGGCTTAAATATTTTAAATGTAAATCTCAAAATTCCATCACACACTATAAATGGCAAAAAATCCTATAAATACTCCAAAAAATAATAATAAATAAATACATATGTATTTAAAGTATGTACGTGTATTTATTGCCAGAGATTTCACTCTTCAACGCCTTCATTCGGTGATATAATAATAAATATATTATACAAAAGAGAAAACTTATTTAAAAATAATAAATTTTTACGAGTTGAGTTGCCATGAAATGATTTATCAGCGTCGCTTGCCACATAATCATTTGTTGTTGGCCACTCTGTGGTTAATTAAATTTAAAAAATAAATAAATGTAAATATTATATAAATGAGCGGATGAATATATCTTTTCAAATGAAAGCCGAGTGCGAAATCCAATTAATGGTGGGTGCTGATGTGGATGATCAATATATTAAGCATAAGACTACTCGACCAAGAGATTTATTTGGCACTGGACTTGGTTCAAGTAATGATCTAACATCAATCAAATTGGGATGTTATTCAGGCAAATTATACTTACCGCTGCAAACAGTTCTCCCGTTCGCCCAGTGCCAATTTAACAATATCCGCAAACACTGGAATAACAACCCAATCATTGGGTTTGCCCAATGCCGTTCCCATTGATGGTGTGGCAGGGGATGATGTTGGTGGTTGCTCCGCATTGCTGTTGCCAGCCTCAGGCACTGTCCCTGTTTCCGGTGCCGACATTGCATTCAAACCGGAAGTGGCTGTTGGGCAAACTGGTCGCCCACTCACACTCGCACTTGTCGACGGTCTGCCATCTAAGTCCATTGATGTGGTAGCTCCTCCTCCAGATGCTGTTGATGTTCCTTCCTACTGATGAGGATGACTTGTCCTTAGCCTGCTTATCAGTCTTGAGACTTTGTGGTTGGCCCTGTCCCTCATTTAAGACGATTGCCTGTTTCTGCCACAAATGACCATGTCCCTCGGCATGTCGCTGCATGCAATCCAATTGTTGGCACGTCACTTGCAGCTTGCTCCACTGTAATCAAATCGAAATCCATAAATGAACATCATTTGTAGTTGTAATCTGGATAGGACCTAGGACCCCACCCGGCTCTGCCCTAACTTTCCCACCATTTTTTTTTTTTATTTTTTTTTTTTTGGTTTGTGTTTGTGTGTGTTTACTACTGTTGTGTGATTGTGTGTTGTAAAAGTTTATGGTTTTCCTTGTTCTGTTTGTGTGAGTTTTATGTTTGTAATTTGCGCTGAAAAGCTTTAGATCGAATTTTATGTGCGACATTTGGTCTCTCGCTGATAACATATTAATTAGAATTTATAAAGGCATCAAGGGAATACCCCCTCTGGGATTTCTTAGCCATTAAATGGTGTGTGGCCCAAAGTAAAGGGACGACTTAAAAGATTTTTTTAGATTTATTTTTTTGTGAGCCATTAGGAGGACCTTACTCGTTAAGTAGAAAATTTTATATTCTGCTGAGAATTTAACATTCTCATTTCATCTCTTACATTTATTTGTGGCTACAGTCAGCAACACTTTTGCCATCGCACAATGGACACTCATACAAATTTCAGCAGCCACTAGTAGAAATATATTTACATATACAGACATCTCTGGAGCACAATACATTCAGACACGCCCTCGGCCCATAACTATCCACAGCTACCATTTTGCATAGTTCTGTAAATTTATGAAATTCCCTTGCATTTTTTTATACGGAGGAGGATTTTTCTTCCTTTTTTTCTGTATGTTCATTGCACACATTTCAGCGACCAGTATTATCTGGGGCAATGTTGCAGGGCGTTATACAATTTATGACCGAGGAAATGCAGCAAAAACAAGGATTATAAATAAAAGTATGGGAAAGTTTGGCGAAAGCCAGAAGTTGGTAAATCTATATGATTTGAAATGAGTTTGAGGCTGATAATCTTTCAGGTAACACCAATTTAATCTCCACTAAAGGTACAAAAACTAAGATATTTCATACCAACCCGAATTCCGTAATAAACAGATGTACTGCACTTAATAATGAATAAAATACAAGAAAAAGGATTTAATCCCCAAAAAAAAAGAAGTAAGTAACTTTTAAGTTTTAAAACTTTTTTCTTTGTTCATATTTATAAATGGCAAAAAGGAAGGCAAAGACTAGTGTTAAAATGTTTTGGAAAACAAAGAGAAAAGGCGCGTGAAAAGTGTACTAGGAAAGTGTAAAAATGCGGAATCCATTTACTAATTAAAAAGTTTTTTAAAATGAAAACTAGCTTCATTTGCCGCTGAATGCACGGCAACACGCTGCGGTCTATTGAAGGAAGTGAGTAAATATATTTTTTGATATATAAACTTGATGAAATTGGGCCAACTGCAGTGAAACTGTGGTTACTTGGGTCATTTCCTACTACTTGACCAACATTCATTTTTTGTCGAGGGTTAAGTCTTGTGCAAAGAAAAGTAGGAAAAAGGTAAAAAAAAACTTTCATTGTTTTGACAACATGGCACAGAAAAATGTGGCAGAGATGAAGGTCAGACTTTAAGGCTAATTTGTTTTATATTTAATAAAGAATTCCTAAGAGAAAGTTAAGTTAGGAAGCCTACAAAAATGGGAGTAAGACTTTAATTAATTTTACAAAAGAGTATGGCCAACAAAATCAATATAATTTAATTGCATTGCAAACTAATACCACTTAGGGGAGTACGAGTATATCCATTACTTCCTTCAGTATTTAACTAGAAACCGACGAACCAAAACCCGTACATGGTACTAAATCTTTTAAGCTCCTTTACACCAAAATGCATTAGGCTGCATAAATATCTGCTGACACGAACAAATATCTAAGGCATTGGGTCCAGCCTCAAGGCGAAAAGATTTCCCTCAAATGGAGCAAACACATACATTAACAGAAAAAAGAAAAAAAAGAAAATTATGGAGCAAAAGAGAAAAAGAAAAGAAGTTTAAAGGCAAAGAAGAAAATTTATCCTTGCATTGTGGATGAGGCAAATACTTTATGGTTTTGCCCTTGCTAAGGGAAGCATGATTTGGAATTGAAGATGTCTATCCGACTAAATTAGTGGGGGCATAAAACACTTTCCGATCTAGTGGCGGATTTTTTTTTAGTTCGAAAATTTATATTTAATTTACTATTGTATAGAATCTCTGATCGTGAAAAATATTAATGTGGAAATTTATTTGTTGAACAAACAGAACTGTCATTTGAATTGATGTCTTTTTCAAATTATTTTCCATTTGTGTTGGAAACAGAAGTGTCAGTGGTAGGCCCACCTCCAATTAAAGTTTAACAGCGCCATTTTCAAGAGAAATTATCAAGGGACCCATTTCGCAGCCCTGACACGTAATTTGCCTATAAAATTTTAGTCTATTTTAATTTCTGGCATTTATTCCCCAAATTTATGTCGGGGCACGTTCGTTCCTCTGATTGTCGGTCCTGGTTTTCGTTGGCTTTTGTCTCTGTTTGGAACTGAGTTAAATGAAGTTTTGAAGTTGCCTTGTAGATTCAAATAGACCTGAGAACTTGGAAAGTTAAGAAGTTGGGAACTAAGGTTAATTTACTTTGAGCGATGAAGACTTAGTTTCTTCGAAAATTCATTTTGTTTAAATGAAGAAAGTATATTTTACATTTGAAGCAAAATTGATTTCTTTAAATATATACATTTTTTTGTCAGTTGTTGGCTTAAAATTAAAGAAAAAATTGACTTGTTTGAATATTGAAAGAATATTCGAAGAAAAAAAGATAATAATTAAGTACTTTTGAACATACAGAATTTTTCTTTGATCAAAAAGAAGGGACATGTTAAAGATTTTTTTACAAACTAAGCAGAAGGAATATTTTGATTTTAACAATAATAAATTGATTTAATTTAGTAAACTGAATTACCATATCCCCACGCCTCTCTATTGTTTGGTAATAAATAAGTTGCATGATTGTTTTACTCCCAAAACCGATTAAATTTTGAACAGAATATTTATTTATTTAATGCCAAATTACAATATTTACAATTCCCATCAGAATATTTTATTTCCCATTTAAATCGATGCAAACAAATTATTACAGGCAACAATTAATTATATTGAACATAAAATGCGAGTGAAATTAGTTTCCCCATTTTTTATTGCATAAATAAAAAATTCCAAATAAATTATCAATTTTTTACCGGCATAATTAGAAGTTGTTTCATTTAGCATTTAGGGCGTGATTAATCATTGTAATTATCGACCATAGCCTTTGATAGTTGATTCGAGTTTTGACTCACCGTGATTTTCAGCCTCGCTATCGCGGGTGATTCCAGAGACTCCAGAATGGCAGTGGCGCTGTTGTAGTTGCCCACAAGCAAACAATACTGGGCCACGCCACTCCACCGCTCAACGGTGCGACTCCGCTCCTCGATGCCACCACTGGAATGTTCCAGGAGATGTTCCAGGGATGGTGATGTCCCAGGCAGAATTCGAAATGAAAGATTTATTTGATTACGGAAGTTAGTTAGACGTTGCCAATTGATGGTTCGAGTGAGTGAATCCACGGACATGGATGGACCCACGTGACTTGTCTGAAGTTCTAACGAGTCGCTTACACGGCCAACTGGCAAACTGTCAATGAGACAGTTACGAACGGCATAAATTATAGGCCATCTCCCATGGCTGCCTATCTGACTGCCTGCTGCTCCTGATTTTCCATGCAAAGTCATGTGAGTCCGTGGACCTGGACACGTAGTGCTCTGAATATTCAGCGTACATGGGTATTTTAATTCAATCCACGGGGTCTAAGGATTCATGCGCTACGTTTACCTTCATCACCGTGCCTGGTCTTGTCCGCTTGTTTGGGTCCGAACTGGACTGGAGCGGAGTGCTGTGACCACGACATGGTTATGGCTCCTTCTGTGTACCCCCCACTCACCTGCAGTATCTCGTTGCAAACAAACAGACGCAGACGTGCCGACCAATCCAGATACGTTTCCAGGTTGCATGTCTTCTTTGGATCCTGTGCGCCGGGTGGTCCGCCCGATGTGGATGGTTGGTCCCATTTCTTCTGCATTAAATAAATCGAAAACACAAGAGAGAGAATGCTATAGTGAAAGGGTTTCGATATTGAAATATATTACATAGATCAGAAATTATAACGGATATGCTAGTGGTGACCCTACTGGACTGAAAAAGATAGGACACATAAAACTGACACATAGTTGTATCTCTAATACAGTAATATGATGCCTAGGTACTTGTTGCTTTCATTCTGTCTGCAGTGATTATATGCGATCATAAAAAAACATTGTTAACAAGATCTACATTAAAGGGATTTTCTTTAGGAAAGTCATCCATTCTACATTATATGTTCAGTATACCATCTAGGACTACTCGGTATAAAACATACACTTACAAAAAAGTTCGCTGTTGAAATGAGGTGGTAACTGCAGAGGAGTGAAACGGTGTGGAGTGGAGCGAGACCTACAGGGGGAGCATTGTTAATGAAGCTGCTTGTCGTCATTTTAATTGCATGTCCTTGTAAGTGAGTATATGTAGATATGAGTGTATATATGAGTGTTTGGGTGTTTGACTGAGTGTGTATGAGTGTAATTATGCAAAAGTGCAGATTGTTCTTATGGTAAATGATGACTTATGCAAAGGTAAACATTTACAATTGAAGAACATTTAAATTCAAGAGAATATAATTTAATATAATTAAACAGAGAATAATATGCGTTTTTTCATGTACTGTTCATTTTAGATATTGGTTGAAGATTAGAGATTTTTTGAAGGTTGATGTTAAAAATACAGATTTAAATATCATAAAAAAATAATACCAAAGAACCTATTTGCAAAAACTTCAGTCAATTCTTGCTAACATTGGGACTTGATAGAAAGTAATCTCTACAGAAAATCTGCATGCTCTTTTTTAAACCTGGAATTTTTCCAGGTTTTTGTACTTACCTGTTTATCCAACAGAATCATGCTGCTGCACTGCAAAAATTCCTCGCCGCCAATGTGCTTGGCCAATTTCTTCTCCAGTCGGCAGACGATTTGTGCGTATTGCGTGGCAGTCGGACAGTTGAATTTTGTTTCGACTACGATCTGGAGCAGGCACCCAAAAAACAAGACAATGATTTAAAGTGGGAATTAGGCAGATTGCTCTTCCCGATGCTCTTCGCATCCACTTACCTTGTCGGTAGTGCTGTTGGTCTGCTGGCATGCCCGGAGGTCGGCCTCATGTCTCTCTAAATCAGTCAAACGTTTTAGTAAGGCACTCAGTGTTTGGGAGACAGCGGCTTCTAAATGCGAATTGGAACATCTGCCCATGGGTTTAATGAGGAAATAATGTATTCAAGTGGAGTTCTTGTTGAGTTCGTAAGAAGGAAATTTGAATTTTCTTCTGCTCACCTGGCAACGATATGTTTGACATGGCTCATCATGCGCTCATCCCGGTAGTCATAGGGGAACTTCATTGTCCATTCCGCCAGGAGGGCTACTAATGATTCCAAACATTCGCTATCAGGTACCGAGTCCAATAGTTTACCCAGCAGTTCATAGGGACGCAGAAATAGGCGTGACGATAGTAAAAACGAGAATACAAATTCCTGCAATTAAATAAAAGAACAATTAAACTAAATTATCATTTATCCACGCAGCAAATGAAATGGAACAGTTGAGTATATAGACAAAAGTAATTGATATCCCCTGGAAAATATGTTTTGTTTTCCTGGTTTGATTTCTATTATACGTATAGTAGTAAGTGTAGCTTTTTTTTAAACAAGTTTCAGAAATTCTGGACTAGACTATGGGAAATATCGAGTCAAAATCATAGTATAACATACGGATAGGAATATTGTCAGCAATTAGCTTAATTTGTAGTTGTTATTCCTGGGCTTTCCCAACTTGTCTTTTGCTGAAGGGCATCGCACAACAGCTCTATCAAATTAGCACTAATCTCTGGATTTATTTGCAACGAATTAATTATTTTTGCACTTGGTCCTTGTGGTCCCGAGTCCGCTCTCTCCCATTCAGGATTGTCCTTGTATTATGTATTCAATCCCTTGTTTTGTTCCCCCTTTGGGTGTTCCTGCGTTCGAGTCTTGAGGTTGGATCTGGGTTTGGGTTTGGGTTTTGGGTTTTGGGAGAGGGGTTTGTTGGTCCGTTGGCTGAATTTTGGTTTGTGGTTTTTTGGCTCGTGCCAGAAAATTGTACTTGGCAACTATTCAAGAGCTTTAAGTGTATGCGACTAAGTAGGAACTGATTTGTATTCCATTTGGCGTTTACAATCTAGGAGTTGCAAGTACAATACAATTTTTGTGAAAGTTAAATTTAACAAGAAAATAGTTGAAAAAAAAAAAGAATCTATATCTCAAAATCTCTGCTTTATTTAAGTGTTGGCTTTCCCAGTCTTATATTCCCCTACACCTTTGGCGCATAATATCGGTATTCTACCTTTATTTGCTATTTGCACTACCCACTGTTCGTACATATTGTAACGGCTCATGCTTATGCACTGCAGCGGCCGTTCTTTTCCCCTCTTTATATCGCCTTCTTCGCTTGCTATACCCACTCGCGCTTTACCATACATTTTATCACTCGTATCGTTTCAGCAGCAGCGAGCTGTTCTCTTTCTCCTTTATCGCTTTGTTTCTTCTCTCTCCCTAGCTTTAGGGAACGGGCAATTCGGTCCGTCTGCCCTTAGCTAGGCTGGTTCTAGCACTCTCGTGCAAATTGCACAACGTCTTGGACTCTAGCTCATCAATCAATCCGACACAGTCTTGAACCGCCCCCGCGTCTTCAATCGATCTTAACCGAACTGACTAGTTTATTAAACCCGCCACCCGTTCGATCTTGTTTGAATCTATAGCTGATGCACTGAAATAAACTTTTTTTTGTAGGTTAGTGTAGTTTGTAGGTTGCGTATGTCTAAAACGCTAAATTAACAGAGACTGTTACGAACTGATCGTAGCGAACTGTGAGAGAATAGAAGAAGGAATCCGTTGGGTACTTTAAGAGCAAAGAAGGAATGCGGAATAATATGGCGCTCCGCTCTCTGAGAGTTCAGTTCATACAGCGGCATTGAGATAAGCAGAACTTGCTGTGCTTAAAGAAAATAAATAAGTGTTAATTATGAATTCGTCCCCGAGCAAACATACATTATGTACATGCATATTAACTGAACAATCATCGTCTTTTTAATAACATCGCAAAACTACGCTACTGAAAAAGCTCAGTTGCTTAACAACATAAAAGAATTTGCAAAGCAAAAAATGTTGTTCTGTGATTTCTGACAGATATCCTTTTACATATTTATTATTTCACCATCTTTATTTTTTAAGCTAATAAAAAACAATTTATCCATTGATAATCCTACATATGTTGTATGTAAATCTAAAAGATATTTGTTCATTTACAATTTATTTACAATATGGACAGCCAAATGAATTTCTATTTATTTAAATTACATTTTATTTCGTGCAAATTGCAACCAGAAAATTGCAAGAGATATGATTTATTTATTCCATGGCAAGAAAAAATTCAACATTTAATAGCAATTTAAAATTACAAACATACAAATTTGCAAATTTTTTCAAATTCATTTTTCATTTCCCATTTATTTGTTTATTTCTTTTAATTTAGAAATAGTTGAAGCATTTAAGAGTAGAGATGATTCTTACCTTATCTAAGTCGATGACATTTTTGGGTATGAGCGCCTCGATGAGGGAGTCCAATGGGCCAGAAACTATTCTACCATTTATGTACATAACGCCACCGGAACCCACAAACGAGCTCTGTTAAAAAGTATACAAAAAGTCAATATATTTAGTAATTGAAAACTATGGGTAAGCCAAGTAAAATTTCAAACTAAAATCAAACCAAACCAATTTACTTAGCTAATTAAATGCTGGCTCTGGCATAGAAACTGAAAATGATTATTAGAGTGCCATTTGCCAAAACATTTGGCTTAATTACCGCAGGGCGTACCTCAAAATTAATATCACATTGGCTGCGTTTGTGCGGATTTTTGGGTACATCGTACTGAACCACATCGTCAACGACACTCCCCACACGGTTGTTGGGTCCAACCGATTTCGCGGCAAGCTGCATAAAAACAAAGTGAAAATTAATGGATAATAAAGGGTCGTCCTCTATGTATGTGAATAGGTCTTCCAGAAAACGGAATATAGAGAAATTCAGGTGCATTTTCTGGGAATCCAGGGGAATTTGGAATACCTTCAATGTTGAAATGTCAAGGTTAGGAAATCGTAAGATTTCTCTGTCCTTTATTTGTGATAATAATCTTTTAAATAATGCTTTGGATATCTTGATGGATGTGTAATTTGATTTGTGGATGTTTTCTTGTAAATAAAATATTTCAAAAACTAAAATTTAAATTGTCAAATCTAACAAAATAGGTTTGAGGAACATCCATAATTGCTTTCGAGTTGCTCTTGTGGTGCATTCCGGAACACCATCGAATGGTATGAATGAAAAATGATTGAACCATGGAATTCGGAATCCCCCTAGTAATCACTCACCTCGATTTGCTGAAACCCCATTTCCAAGTCATATGCACTCAACTGCTCGGCGCTGTGTCGCCGCCTGTAGCGTATGCCCATCCCCAGTCCCCCAGGGCCGACGCCTAGGAAAGCTGTCTCCGCTGTCAGATTGCCGGTATCCACGGAGAAAACGCCACCATTTGTCGGTGGCTCCAGAGATGGCTCCATCTCGTTCTCCAGGCAGCAGTCGTCGCTGTCTGAGCTGCTGCTACTGCTGGGGTGGCGGCAGCGACGGCGCCGTCGATGGCGACTTTTGTCGCGATCCCGCTGGCCGCGCGATTTTTGCAGCACGCTCTGCTTGCAACGCATGCCGCAGGCGATGGCGGATATCTTACTGGCATAAAAGTACATCGCCATGTGTCACGTTCGGGCAGACGCTCCTGACGCGGTCATGTGTGTGTGGGTTGTGGGTTTGCTTCTGGGTTGGTTTGTCCCTCGGACTGGCTTCTCTCCTTGTTTAATGCATGAGCACGGGTTGGGCTGGTGAAAAGTTACCCTTCTCCATGGCTGGACACGTTGGTGACAGTGGGGCTGGGTGTCATGCAATCAAACGTCAATTTCGTGAAGGATTAGATGTTCGCTGCCGGGCACTGACTCTCGAATTCCGTTTTAATCCTTTGGGGTAGGCTTAGTTGACACTTTATTCCGTTTATCGTTTCTCGATTTTCCAATTTCCCCACCGGGAAGATTAGTACTCGGCCTTTCCTTACTTCCTGCAACAGAAGAAAGAGGCAAATTCAAAATGGAGTCGGGGAAATACTCTATACACACTCGGCGTCAACACGTTCACTTTGCGGTCAATCGTAGCACATTACTCATACGCCGTGTGGCTCCCACACAAGTGCTCAAATCACTGGCCTTTTACCCCATAACAGCCTCAATGTATCTATGTGTGTCGAGGTTATGGTTAGGGTTATTATCCCTTTGGGTCCACTTGCCACACTCATCAGTCCATAGACATGTACGCATCGTCAATAAGGGCGTAACCGAAACGTCCTGAAGGGAAGGAAAAGGACGGCTGCCTATTACTTGGGTCGATGGCAATCATTAAATCACTGCAGATGCGTTAAGGCCCAGCAAGAACTGATTTATAGATGCGCTAAGGCCCCCAGATACCAAAAACAAAATCATCAATGATTTATGGATTGGTTCAAGGTTCAAGGTTATCCATATATAAACATTTTTGCTCTGTATTTTTCCTTGGATCGAGTAAAAAGGTGAATGGACTTTTTATTTTTTGCTCTTGTGTCTATGAAATATGAGTTCTGAACTTAATCCCGAAAAAAATACAAAAAATTTTGAACCTTTTATGTTGTCTTTTTGTATCCGTATTCATATTGAATTCAACGTCCATACAAGAAACTGGCAGAAACGAATTAAAAATCGTCATCAACAATAAAAAAAGGTATCAACAGGCTGTGCCGGAGAAACTACAAAATGGAAAAAGAAAAACGATTTTGTCATTGAGTGGGCTTTAATGGAGCTTTTGGAATCTGCAACGCATAGTGATTTTTTCAGAAAAAAAAAATTCCGAAAAAATTGCAAAATTATATTAAAAATTTCCGATTAAATTCAGATTTTGGGCCCCTAATAAATCGCAGGGTGTCTCTATGATTCTGGGACATTTTTTGTTTGGGTTGCTTTTTCAAACTTCACCGTTCCACAGATGTGGCGCCCTTTGACCTGTCATAGCGGAGAGCTTATGCAAAAATTTTGAAACAGTTTTCTATTAACCTGAATTCCGAAACGTCAGTCTGGCCCAAAGTTTTGGTTGCTCAGCCAGCGTCGTCGCCGGATCGCGTGCGCCGGATCATCAGAGCGTAATGGGCGACAGAAACGATCAAAGACGGACAGACGGACAGACGGATTCAGACAGAACGGCTTCAGCTTCAAATACAATATTTACCCCCCCCCATTCCAAGGCGTCAAATGCGGGTCAGACACGAATTGAATTGAAAAGGAAACCAGATTACTGTGTTGAGTATTCATTTGGCGTCAACGAAACTGGTTATTTTTTTTATACCATTTTTATTCAATCGCATGATTTGTTTTACACAAGCCATGCATAATAAATCCTTTATGTGTACAATCTGCAAATCACTGGCAATTCCTCCTGACAACAAAATATAGGCCTTAGTGTATCTATGTGTTTGTGTGTTGGGATTGGTTAGGGTTATTATGGCAATCCATCTACTATATATGGACATAAATTTAGTCAAAAACATGTAGTCAAGGGTATCAAAATAAGTATTAATCCCCAGAAATGTCGAGAAGGGAATTTGAAAAGAAAAACGGCTTCTCGCTAAACAAACTAGGGTTGAAAAAAACATTTTAAATGAAAATGGATATGCGTTACCTTTCATGCCCTCAAACTATAATTATATTGCGCTGAAATAAAAATTGTCTGAAATAAAAATGTGACAAATGAAACTCTGAAACAAAATTTGGCAAAAAAAAATAAACCGGAGGAAATTTTTTAACTAAATCTTTGTAAAAATATACAAAATATATTATAATATTTGGGTGTTATGCTTATATACACAAGTAGTAATATTTTTTTTGGAATTTGGTGTAACACATCTGGGTAGATGAAGGCATTGTGTTAAAAATTTTTTTTATTTGTTTTAAATAACAAATAAGTTATAACATTTTTTTGCCAAAAAACCATAACATTTTATGTCCATATTATCATATTTTATAAAACTATTAATATACATTTAAATGTTTATCTTGTCGAACCACTAGTTCAATTCGTACCAACATATTGAATTTCTTTGCATGGCGGGAATTTTTTCCATATTCTTTTTGGTATTAAATATAATCATTTCTTTCCATCCAGAGATAGACACTTGAAGTCTTTAACCTGTCAGTTTCTTGTT
The DNA here is from genome assembly GCA_009664405.1 of Drosophila bifasciata. Lineage (NCBI taxonomy): Eukaryota > Metazoa > Arthropoda > Insecta > Diptera > Drosophilidae > Drosophila > Drosophila bifasciata. Next base: position 11,208,149 of record CM019042.1, read on the forward strand.
TTCGTTTTGTAACAAAGGCGGAATACATGTATATAAATGAACACGTTTAATCCTTTTAAATAAAGAAAAATAAAGGCCCCATGGCAAGGCAGGAAAAAAAAACAAACCCCATTGCCGAGAAGCCAGCAGCCGGAAAAATAACGTGCGGCCATTTTTATCATATGCGCGTAAATTTTTTTTTCCGTAACAGAAAATATGGAAATAAGAAAACGGGGGCAGTGGGCTTAAATGGATATTAATCACGCACAACAAATAACAACAGTTCGGCAGAGTGCAGCCTCAAATGTATGAAATATCCATTAAATAATAAATATTATGCAGACACATGAATCCTCGTCTGCTTAAAAGGAATTTCCTATAGAGAAAGCACTCCTGCACCTGTCCGGCAGCTTCTTATGCAAATGAGCAAGACAATCCAATTTCTATTAACCTAATTCCGGCTCGTCATCATCTTTGAGTCTTGTCTTTTGTCAGCCAAAATTCAACAGTTGCCGTGCCCAATTTCCTTCAAAGGTGTCGAATACAAAGGGGCAGAAATTGATGGCACTGCCAGACAAAGAAATCGATCTGAAATCAAAGCCATGCCTGGCACTTTTACTTTAACCAATGCCCTTGTGATCTGCTTAAGATTCATTTTCTTTGACAGCTTCAGCTTCAGTTCAATTTCAGTTACGCCCCCACCCCACTCCAAGGCGACAAATGCTGAGTCAGACACGAATTGCCAATTAAGGAAATCAGAGATGTGTTGTGTGGTTCATTTGTTTTGGTGTGAAACTGCTTACCTTTTTGCATACCATTTTTATTTGGGTATTTGTATGAATTGTTCATTATATAAGCCATGCATAATAAATCATTTCTGTGTACAATTTGCATTTTAATGTTGCCAATTCCCAGTCACAACAAAAAAGGGATTACAGGCTTAGCGGTTCAATAAATACGAGTGTATCCATTTGCCTGTCCATCTATCTATATGGAATAAATGAATTTAGTCAATTTTTAAATAGTCAAAGTGAATCATCAATGATTATTTGAGTGGGGATCTCTGAGATTTTAACCAATAATCCTTTAACAGAATTTTTGAGGGAAAAACAACTCGCTAAACAAAAGCATTTGGGACAAGCCACATTTACATTTGAAAATGGATAAATGGTAATGTTTGCCCTCAAACTGCATAATCCAGTCAATAGTTGTGAAAATTTCAATTGAAGAAGAAATTTGAAATGGAAAATGGGCCAACAAAATGTTCAAACAAGATTTGGCAACAAAATTATGGCTAGTGGCTGCCTTTATTTAAAAATTCCGCAAACACTTTTTTGTTGATTTTGAAACAAAATACCTCAAAGTATGGTAAGGGGCAAACCTAAATATTATGTTTTTGAATTTGAGATGCTTTTTGAAAAAAAAAAAAAATGAAAAATCTGAAATATTTTTCAAACTGTTAACAAATTTGATTTTTTTTCAATGGAATCATATTTTATGGTTCTGCTAAAGGAGTATTCCCTTTACTTACATATATTCGATCATTTGTCTGGATTTCATTTATATATTGGGCTAAACACATCTCATTTGTTATAAGGGTATACAAGCTGCGTCATATTAAATGGGTTTCAACTTTCCTCTTTAATTCATGTTTACCCATTTTCTTCATATTCCTTTTTTGGTTGTATCTGTAACTATTTTCTGGGGTATCTATATGTGCGGTGCTATTTTTTTTCTAGTTTTTTTTGCCTTATCTGCATACATGTCTTCCTTTTTGTGTTGCCTACATTGTGGGGCATCCGTACATTACGAGGGTCATGCTCAAGTGAGTGTAACAAAGGCGGAACGAAACACACACAAAACTTATGATATATACTCGTATTCGACAATAACTATTCCTCAGTTAACTACAAGTTGTGCCTGCCACGCCCTCTTCTTTTTGGACAGCCCCACATTGTTGGGTATCCAGGCCTATAGACAAGAAAAACAAGCTGAAATAATTCTTTATTCCATATTCTTTTTTTTTGGGACAGAGGCTCATCATAATTCCAATCACGTAGACAGACTGCAGGCCAATGAAATATTTTCAATTTGAATATTGACAACGCAAATTTTTCTTATTTGGATGATATTGTGTTGGGGTAGAAGGTGGGATATTGAATGGATGATGCACAGACACTGCAGTGCTCTTCAATGGCAAGTCATATCGAAACAGTTGAAGCAAAAAATACGAGGTCGTATCAATAGGGTGACAGAAATTTTATTACGTTTGAACCAAAAATGATGCCCTTTTCTACAATTTTTGTGTTCAATGTGCAGGCAAAAAACGGGGCAAAATCCTAAACACCCAAAAATACATTATTCAATTATATGAAAAACGAAAAAGAAAACGAAAAAGACGTCGGAAAAGGTCACGCCCGTGCCTGAGGTTTGAATCCCAAAGTATGCGTATTGTAAACGAATATTAGATGAAGTTCAATTTTCAGGAATTTCATTAGTCATTCAAAGGTTAACCTTTAAAGAAAGGTCTTACATTGCAACATATAATTTCCCCAAATTTTTGTTTTCTAAATTTCGTTTTCTCTGTGGCATGACCGCAAATATAGTTGATTAATTGCATTTTTTATGGTGAATTCACATAAACATCCCTCCTTGACCGGATTGCATTCGTCCACCATAATCAAGCCTCACTAGCTTAATAAAAATGGTTAGAGGAGAATGCATCTGCAGATGGCAACTTGCTGTGTTTGCTAAGCCCACCACAAAATGATGAAAGTCCATGTGCCATGGAATGCGATTCAGTGAATATAATTTTACCCTCAGAACATTGTTAATAATCATCTTTAAATATCTGAGATTTTTTCAGGTTGATTTGAAAACTGAAACTCTGAATGCTTTCATATTTTACAACCAACTCCAAATAAAACTTAAAATAAGTTTCGACAGTTGGTTGGGAACTGGGGGACATGGAGCAGCTGCTGCAAGTGTCCTCAAATATATTAGCATAAAACTGATCAAAATCAACTGATGTCGTTGTCGTTGTCGCTGTTGTCAACAAGCAGCATGAACAGTGGCAACAAAAGAAGCTGTATCAGTAGAATGGCAACAATTTAAGAAACAAACGAAATTAAACAAAATCAGCAAGCAGCAAAATTTGGCTAAGATTTTTAAATTGTTGTTTTTGTCTAAGAATTAAAAATCAAAAACTAAAAAAATGTACCGCAGACTGGAAAATTGAAAAAGAATTTTTTAAAATTTCTTATATAAGACTTTTTTTTTTCAGATGTATATAAATAATTTGCAAATGATTCAAAAGTTAATAGGATTTTCTTTGCCTTCAATATGTCTCTTATTTGTATTATACATATGATTTATTTGGCAATGTTAAATTCTATAGTATATAGTTAAATATATAATAGTTGATTGTCAACTGATTGGTGTTAGATACAAAAACAATCAATTTCAAACCATTTCTTTAATTATAAATTTAAACACATTCTCTATAATTAATTTAATTCTAAGTTATTATTTTTAAGTAAATTAAATATTTCAGTTAAATTTTTCAAATTCAATTTATTTCCATTAATAACTTTGGTTCCCCTCCCTCGCGCTTCACTTCGCATCGATTTAATTGTTTTTCCCCGTTTACCATTAGCTGTGATTTTATCGGCTTGCAGTTTGTTTACTTTCACTTTGCTCACTTTTGTTTTTCTTTGAGTTGTTTTCCTCGTTTTTGCACATCGGATTTAAAATCAATTATATTTTTCTTTTTTTATTTTACTCTGCAGTTATTTATTGGTTTGTTATTTTTCCACTATCCAAGGGTATTTGCAACAAAGTCATTGATTTTTCATATTTATCACTTTATTGCATTTGGCAGACAGTGTGACTTGTATTCAATAAATGCAATGTCGGTCATTTATATTAGCCACATATATATTTACATATTATAAAATTTATTTATTTGTGTTTTATATGTTAGAGGTATTTGTATTTTTTGATGATGAGTTAAGAGATGAAAAAATGTACCCGACTAGCATAGAACAGAAAACTGTTTTTTTGTTAATGAATGTATCCAGAAATTGTATATTGGAACGTCGACATGTAAAAAAGGCAACATGGGTTTTTTGGATACTTATCGGTAAATGTTATATTGGCTTTTTTTATCGATAATTTATATCCAAAATTTATTCTCACATAGTATAAAAATAAAACAAATTTCCTTAAAATCATTAGCCTTTTTTCTCACGACCCATTTATTCCAACATTCCAACTCGGTGCACAGTTAAAGTGCTAATAGTTAAAGTTAAATACAACTTTTTGCCCATTTTCCTCACTTTCTTAGATTTTCCTTCCTGCTTGTTGGACAATCAGACTTTTTTACATTATTTAATTAACATTTTTTACGCCTTTGTCTGTGGACAGAACTAAGGGAACGTGAGCTAATAAAAGTCCCATTCAAATTCAATGACATTGTCTCCGAGCTTGTTAACTTGGCACCATTTGTAAGGTTTTAATGAAGGAGTTTGGTTTAAAAAACACTTTCACTTGATTTTTACTTGATTTGTTCTCCCAAGCTCCATCCCATCCACATATGTATGTCCCAATTTCCAGCATGTCTGTCAACTTTTCTGCTTGGCTGACAATTTCTGGAAACAGCTTACAATTAAACAACAAATTTTTACCTGTGTTTTTGTATTTATTGTATTTACAAAACTGGAAAAATTAAATAAAAAAGAGACAAGAAAGTGTCATCGCCATTCTCATAAAAGTGGCGCAAGAGAGAAACCGAAATTAAATTACTTTGACTTTTGATGCTGGACCATAAAAAATGCAATTGGGTCAGCTCTAAATTGTGTGAGAGAGATACCCGCATCCGCCAGGATCCTATCCAGCCCTTAATGGGAGTTTTCCCGAAATTAATACAATGGCAGCGACAACAAAATATATTTAATGACTTTTAAATCGTTTTATCAGATAATTTATTACAATCAGGCAACCGCAATAAAACCCAAACACAAGCCATGCAAATTTCTTATCCATCGTTTTTTTTACGGCAGCCGTAAAATTCCGATCAGGAAAAATCGGCTCAAAGTCTGAAAGTATTTTGGCATCATCATCAGCCTTAGTGGCCAGAATGTTAGCAACTGCATTGCAAAAACAATAGACAAATGGGTGATGGAGTTTCTGATTTATGATGGATTTATGATTTCTGATGGATTTATGCAAATTCATCTGGGATCGATGCAGATGGCTTTGGCACATGGAAATTAACCCTCAAAGGAAGGAATGGCACATATTGTTGCTGTATGCATAAATGAATAAAAAAAAATTTTATTTAAACTAAAAAGATGATGCTGATTATATTTGCGGTGCATCTATAATACGATTTGGTTCATTTTATGAATAGAAAACCCAAAAGCAAACGAGTAAAATACGTGAATAAAATGAATTAAGCAGCAATTTCTAATTTTATAAAATTTTTGTACTAACAGTTCAGGCGCATATGAGACATCCATTTTCTAGTGCACGTTTTCAAATTTAACTGAATTTTTTGAATTTAATTCGTACATATTATTATTGTATGTAGTTATAAATTTAATTCATGACACAAAACAGAATACACTTTTTAATGGATAGTTTTCCCCACTGTCAGTTCAACATAATTAATTACATTAATTGAAAATGCAATGTTTTGTAACAGCCATAAGTGAATGAGATCCAATGTCCGCGTTTAATTTATCCAGCGGGAATGAGTACTAAAGCCAACGGCAATGGCAACAACAGAAAGGAGATTCAAATAGGTCGAACACCAACACCGAAAACAGCAAATATACGCTTTTGGATGTTTGTGAAAAGGCCTATCGCGACTGTGGCAAACAAATTTTGGGCACATATTGGCAATCGGATGCAATAAGGCACCCAACATTATCGACATTGAAATGCATTGCCGGTTTATGGTAACTAAAATGTGGAAATGTCGGCAGAAACTCGTAAATTATACATCATTTTCGAGGAGAACTACGCGGGAGTTTGTCGATTGTATATTTTTGGGTTCACAAGTTTAAAGCTTCGAATTTCAAGTTATTTTCCGTAAGCCGAAATATTACTTACTGGCGTAGCCATTGGGGCGGAACCATATGCGATACTACTTATTAATGCACGTTGAGGAACATTATCCGCAATTTAAATTCATATTTATTGTTATTTTTTTCAGAAATCGCGAACTACTGCACGGTTCCTACTGCTGCTGACAGCTGTATTCGATATTCAATAAATACAAATAGCTCTTAATGGAAATATTCTAGGGCAGAGCTTTGGGTGTGGTATTCACATATTCGAATTTTAAACTCACTTCCATTGAGATAATGGATGGGACTTGTTTAGACTTGCATAATTGTGATTTTTTTTATATTTTGCGATGGGTTTAAATTATTATTTATTTTGTATGATTTTCGTAGATTTGTTTAATTTTTTTGGTAGGCCTTTTAATTTTCCTTTTGATAAAATAATGGAGGAAACTGGCTCAGACTTGAATAATTTCGATTTTTATAAGATTTCTCACTGACATTTCGTCCCACAGAAAATTAAATTCTCTTTTTGGGATGATTTTAAATTATTATTCCTATTGTGTGATTTTCGTTGATTTGAAAGTTTTATTTTTCAGAATTATTTAATTTCATTTTTCCATTACAATAATGTAGAAGACTGACTCAGACTTGAATTATTCCGATTCTTCTAACATTTCACTTTCTCACACCTTCACTCACTTTTGGATGGTTTTAAATTATTATTTCTTTTGTGTATTTGTCGCAGATTCTTAAAATTTTTGTATTTTGTGATTTTATTTCTTATAATCCGTATCCCTACAAATATTACTATTTCAATTACCGATTCAAAGATTTCACTTCACAGCACCGTTTTAATTTATCCGCTCCCTAGACCGCACACTTACAGAATCCACGACGAACTGAAGTGTGGACTCTCATCGGAGGACATGTTAAAAGCTGTTTACAGCCTCCAAACCCTTAACAGAGACGAGAGCTAAAAAATGTTACAACAGCGGGAATTTTCCGTATGACTGCTAATAAAGCATGTTGCCATCAAGCTTGCTCGATGTTCCAACAGGACATGTCTTTTGGTGGTTCGATTGTGGGGAACCAACACAATTTCGTCATGCGAATTGTTGTGACATGTATGGGAGCAGCTGATGTAGAGGGAAATTATTTAAAATGTTAAATCACAATATTTTAATGTGAGTGCTGAGATGAATATATCAGAGTAATGCATTTTGGCCATTAAAATACATATAAGGGATATAGAACTGGTATATTTCCCCATTTATGTTTCTACAGCTTTTTTGTATGCTACCTCACTACGCCTTTCATTTACTAAAGTACAACCTGTTGGTGGTTTGCTTTTTTGTACTCGCACCCACATTGATGTCTAGTCGGCACAACAAATTGCCTGCCATGTTAACAGCACTCCGCCATCGTATTGCTTTAATTAGCCAGCCTCATATGTTGGGTGACACGTAGAAGTATGCCATACAAATGATAGCTCATATTGTTGATGGGTATGTGGGGGAGTAGCGGAATAACATGCCGAGAATGGTTAATGACTCCCTAGTTTATCCCAGTCCTCGCAACATCCCATGGCAACTGATTTCTTTGTATACCCAGCTCCGTTGTTAAATGTCTGGAAATGCTCTTGTCCTGCCTTCTTTTGTCTCCTCTTGGGTGTGAAAAATGTTTATGACTGCGGGTTGTGTTAGACGTCTTGGAAAATGTCGCTTGCCCTTGGGTTCGAGCTTGAAAAAAGCCGAACTTAAATGCGAAAATAATGTCTGAGCCAGAAGAAAAGTCCCACCAACAAATTAGCGAAATCAATTTGAAATTTTCGTTCTCAAACTTTGCTAAAAAACTTTGCCCCTTGGGTCAAAAGTTATTAAAACCAAAAGCGGAGAGAAAACATAGTCAACGATGTTGCTCCATGCCGAGATTTTTTGAGGTCATTGGGAATCAAGTGTTTTTGCTTTTTTCATTTTAAAAAATGCTGGCTCTTTTAACTATTAGCCTTTAATTTTTATATTTCTACCCAACTTTTATTATGTGCAGCGATTGAACCTTTGTAATTTTGTAAATTTTGCTCTCGCCCTGTTTGGGCAAGTTTAAATGTTTGGATGATGGAAAATTTAATTCATTTATAAAATACGGAACTATTCTCCCTTTGCTGTTTGTAGATTATTGTGCAATGCATTTAAATAACTTTTAAATTAAAACAAATTCTGAGTGTATACGAGCTTTTGATGTCGATGAATTTAGCCGCAGGGTTTTTGTCTCTGCATTTATTAGCAGAATGCAGCAAAGTAGTGGATACATCGAAATTTTGAGGGTTATGTGTACAAATCGATAGTTCTTTGATGCCAAAAGTGGATGCTAAAAATATTGTTTTCAGTTCTTGCCTTAATTTTCTTGAGCAAAAGAAAGAAAAGTTTCTATCATAACGATAATATTCCATTTTTTTTTGTTTAACTTAACCACCAGAGATTTGAAATATTCCTTCGGCACCTAGGGACCTTTCCACGGACGCCAATCACCTCAGATCAGTTTTCTCAATTCCTTCTCCTTTTTTCTGCGATAATATTTTCTCCCCTGTGGCTCACGTGGGCTGGCTTCCATTTCAAATGCAGTTTTATAGTTTTTAAAGTTTTCTTTCTTTTACTTATTTCTGGTCGAAAAGTTAAATGTTTTTGTTGCACAACTTTTTAAATGCTTTCACGGTGCTGGGTCTGTTTTCAGTTTCTAGTAAGACACGCAGCAGCCTCTGATAAATCAAAGTGCACAAGTTATTTCTTACTTTCCTTACTTTTATTGCTGCGGTCAATTGGCAACATGTTGAACGATATATATGCTACATACGAGTCCTCCCCCTGAAGACAAATCGGTGAAAATACTTTCAAGATGTGGCAATAATTCACAGAATGGAACTTAGGAGGGAGCATTAATTTATTTGCCAGCTGCCGCAAAGTGTTCGAGGTGGAGTATTCACCTAAATATTCCCAAGTTGTAGTTGCATTAGGGCCTCAGAGTGGGACTTACAGCTGCATAATCCTTGGCAATGACATAACAGTGCACTGCAGTGGGTTGTCTAAGATAACGGGATTACAAACACATTCAAATTGAAGTTGTTTGTCAGTGGTCGAGCGGGAGTGCGGGTTAGTCTATGTCTAATCCAATTTCAGTTGCTTAATCCACCATGACTGACACTTAGAGCGAGGTTGAAAGATGGAGGCAGACGGAAGGGCTTGGGCGATGTGGGATGTGTAATTTTGTGGATCTTTCTTTGCTTCAGAGCACTTCAAATACTAGGGATTGCTATTGAATTACGCACTCACATACACATGAACCCATGAACACACACAGTAACACATCCATATATATGTATATATCAATGTATCATGTTACACTGTGTTTGTATTTTTCTCTGCTAAGTAAGATGGCTAGGGTGGCCAAAAGCCCTCATCCATCCAAAAAGGCAAGTGCAGAAAGAAACGGAAAATGCTGGCAAGACTCGTCTCTGTACATGAAATCACAATGTTGACCTTTTTTATTTCGACTGGAAGTTACATAACCAAAAAAAAAAAAAACCTCAAGCTGTGTTTGCTCAAGTTTTATGTGTGCACAGATTTTACGACTCGGAGAGAACTACAGCAGTGGTATGTATAACGGCTTAGTGGGCTCTGAACTTTGGTTGGGTCACAGGCGATTGTGGATTCATTTTAATCGAAATTGCTGCCTTTATGTATATTGTTCTCATGTGAAGGACAAACCGGGAAGAATAAACTATCAAATGAAATTAATTAAAATTCATTTAACGGTTAATTGTTCATTGCCTGGGGTAATGTCGATATCAGATTCAGTTCAGGGTACCCAAGGGGATTGTAATGAATGTAAATTAAAAAGAAAAAAATCGATATAAAGTAGGAAATAAGGGAATAATTGGTTAAAATCAACACTGATTTTAACAACAAAATACTATTTTTATTTTTTTATTGTATTTATCATTGCAAAAAATCTGTACTATATTATGTATTTTAGAGCGTTCGAGTATTCGTTACATTATCCCCAAATTCTGCTTATTTCATTTGATTTGTTTTTTTTGTTATTTTCGCTTACGTTCACCAATAAAGGACACGTCAAGGCCTGCTGACAGAAGAGCAATGCGGTTTAATTAGTGCAAATGACAGGACGGGGAGAGCAATGGAGCGATGCTCTGTGCTTTTGTATGCCGTACAGAGTGCCGCGGTCAGACTCGTGATTCCCTGCCAAAAAAAAAAATAAAGGAGAAAACTCCCAACTTTAAGAGGATTGTACTTTAAACACGATTTCAATTAGGAGCACTTTATCCGTAGCAGCATATCCTGCAAGGGGCCAATAATGAGTTGACAAATGGTTTGTGTCAAACAAAAGCCGCGTAGAACAAACAAACAAGATCCAGATACCGGGTACGATGTGATGAAAGGGCCAACAAACACGTCTTGTTGCCTGTTGTGCGTGACTTTGTGGGAATGTAGGCAATTCTACGACAACCCAGACTTACTGTCACTTCTAGTGGTATTTTGACAACCATAGTCATACAACCCACAACACAATTGTCATCCTACAGACTCAGGGCGTGGCTTAAGTGTCGCGTAATTTATTTTCCACCTCGTGACGACGACTGACAAATGAGCTGATAATTTCCGCCGATTCATACCATAGCACTATGGTCCCAACGACCACTTTTGTTGGCGAAAATTAATAACTCGCGAACGAAACAAGATTTTTGGATTTGGTTTTGCATTGGGTGTGGCACCGCCTTTTTATACCCGTACTCGAAGAGATAATAGGGTATATTGTATTTGTGCTAAAAAGTGGATGTGTGTAACATAGAGAAGGAGTAATTTCCGACCATATAAAGTATATATATTTTTGATCAGCATCAATAGCCGAGTCGATATAGCTACGGTCTGTCCGTCCGTCTGTCCGTCTGTCCGTCTTGATTTCGTCGCCCATTGCTCGAAGGCTAAAAGAGATAGTCAAAAAAGCAACCAAATTTTTTCCAAACTGATGTGTTCTCTCACAATCCTAGAAAAAGTTTAAAATTTCCGCCCAGCCCACTATCCGCCCCCACAAAGGGCGCATATCTGTGGCGTCCACAAATAGAAAATAACAAAAACTAAAAATGCAGAATCATAGAGACAGCCGGTATCTATCAGGGGCCCAAATCTGAATCGGATCGGATCATTAATATAGCCACAATAGACAAAACATACGCAAAAACTTCGCTCCATCCCTTTCGCACTCACAAAAATCGAGTCGATTTATTTTTTGTATTTTGTGTAGCCTGGATCTCAGAGACTATAAGAGCTAGATATGTGCAAACTGTTGGCCAAGACTCCTGTGATACCAAACCTGAACCGTTGTATTTCAAAATTTCGCCCCGCCCCCTTCCGCCCCCACTGTGGACGAAAATCCACAATTTTGAAAATAGAAAAAATAAAAATGCAGTATCCTTTGTTAAATGATCATATCTACCAGATTCCCGAATTTGGTGCAGATCGGATTGCATTTATCCAAATGATCAAATGAATTTTCAGCAGCAATCAGGTTTTCACTCCTCTACGACGAAAGAGTAAGTCAATTATTGGGGTTGATTGTTAAATAGTTCCTCACACACACACTCACGCTCAAACATGCTGCCTCGTGCAGTGTACGTGTGTTGTTGTGAGAACTTTTGTAGATTTGTATTTGTAGATGTCGATGACAGATTTATCAAAAATTTAATTTCCGTTTGATAAAACATTTTTAAAATTCCACATAAATCACATACGGGTATAAAAGTAGAAACTGTGTTCAAAATTGCGACTCCGTCGTTTAAGTCTCTCTTTTTTATTGCATAAAAAAATTTTTAGTTATAGTGAATTTAAAAGTCGTTTTGAGTGCATATTTTGAACATTTTTATTAAAGAAATAAATTTAATTGATTTTTATATAATTTTAATAGGGCTCAGATGCCTGAAAAACTTTTTTTTATTTAAAAAATAAGCAATTTACAAAAGTTGCCGCTAGAAAGAACGCGATTTTGATAAACTATTCTGAAACATAAGAATATACAAAATAATAAATTCTTCCTTCTCTGGGTATAAGAATCTTTTTAAAACAAATGCGAGCTCGTATTTGTCTACTCGTATATAATGCAACATCATGCTTGTGTGCTTTTGAATCAATAATTTGATAATTTCATCCTTCCGATACTACAAGATCTCCAGCCGGCCTTCTTTGTGGTCTACAACATTTGTTGAAGTGTGATAGCAAAGGGCGACCTGCTGGCTTTTAAATAAATCCATCGGCTTTGAAAAACGTATTGTATATTTAGCCGATCCTTATACTTTCGATTAACGTGTTTGTATTTTTCCTTACAATTTTCCATTTTGTTGCCAATGTGAAACAAAAACTCATAAAATTGCCTTTAAAAGCTTATTAATTTCATTTGAAATGTCACCATTAAGTTTAATTTTTAAATAATTGAGTTCTTTGCATGTTTTTTATGCTTCTCTGATGTACACGGGGCAAACAATTCTTCATTTTTGATTTTGATGTTATGTTCTACTAGTGCAAATTATATAATTTGTGGTAAAATGTGGGATTTTCTACTATATAAATTATGAAACAAATTGATAACTCTGGAAAATGTTACAATAGGTTTCAGGGTTGGAATAGGTTGGATTCAAAAATCAGTTTTCTTTGAGGGAATTGTCAGATGTAAAATTGTAAGATTACAAAGACATCACAAATACGAGCAACAATTAAACTTTACAAAACAATAGCAATTAGAAATTTGAAGCCCTAAAATACAATACAAAAATTTGATCAGTTAATCGTATTTTTCAATTTATGAGAGATTTAAAATTGATATATAAATTTGCACTTTTTTTTCACTGCTCGTTTATGGGAGTTAACATAGCTCAAAAAACAGCTGATTTAAACGAGAACAATGGTGCCGAATGCTATGGAAATTTCGGGTATGCAACTTTTATGGTCACTCTTTTTTTCTAATATAGTTTGATCAAATGGGATAAAACTTCTTTACTCCAAAAAATAGGTTTTGGCCAACAAAATGGTCGTTGGGACCATAAGTGCATAGGAAGTCCCTACCAAATTAAGATCATAAAGTTGTGCATAACCGTTGACAGCTGAAATGAATTTGTGTTTTCGCTGCCTGTTTGACATCATACCGAGTTATTGGCGGCAGAAATACTAGAACATAAAATTGATAAGCAGAAACTGTGGCCAGCGACTTGTACTCTATGGACATTGGCCACATCCTTGGGTATTGATTAATTTTTTTTACGAGGACAAAAATTTTTCATAACTTTTGGCAGATTGAGGATAAGCTGGAAGTTCAAATCTGGCTACGGCAAGACAATCTGTTTAAGAGGAGTTTAAGTTTTGATTACACTTTGAGCTATCATTATCGCATGCTCAAAAATTTCAGTCAAAAAGTCAACTACATAATGAATATGTATATGTGGGAATGCTGCACTACAATTTAATAGGCAAACATTTTTAATTTGAATCTCTCTCACAGAATAGTATCTGTGATAGTGGTGTGAGTATGAGTATGAGGGTGTGTGTCTGCAAATAGAAAATTAAATTACCTTTACTTTGTACATGGCCAGCGGTATCCGGAAGCAGCTGAATGCAGCGGCAGAATTGAGAATGAAATAGGCACCAGAATGCCGAGCGAATTCCGTTTATGACTATTTTATGCCAACTGCAAATTCTTTTGCAGTTTATTTTCGGTGCAGCTTAACCAACAAATTATTATTTGCAGTTTGTGTGCCGTGCCGTGGGGCAACATTGTGCAAAATGTTCTTTTATATGTGCTGGCGCCATACAAAATGTCTCCCATGTGGTGCTTGTGGCTCCCTTTTCATGGTCTACTCGAGTCGGCCTCTGATTCTGTTTCGTTAGGACCCTCTGTTGCATACTTCAATTTTTAATTTAGCTTACCTTTTGTTAGTTTATTTGCATTTCCACTGTTAATAATGTTACTCATTTGTTTGCTTTAAAGTTACCCCTTTCAAGTTTGTGGTCCCTCAAGTCCATCTGTTTTCAGGCCTACAATGAAAATACTTATAAAAAAGATCAGTCCTGAAAAACAAGTAAAACGTAAACTTTTCTACCAAATATATTTGTATTATTCTGGATGTATTAATATTAATTTAAAATTCATTAATGAATAAATGACAAGACGTATAATGGAGCAACACCTATTAAAATCAAACTAAACATGCATTTAAATTTATTATTTTCTGAACTTTCTTAAATATTTAAAGTGAACGTTTTGAGATTTATCTAATTTTATTTTGAAAAATTTCCTAATAATATTGAAAGTAAAACTGTGTACAGAAGGAAGAAATTCGTTTTGATTTATTAAAAAAGAAATTTAAAGGAAATTTATAAGATGGAGAATATTATGGAAACGTATTTTCCCATTAATATTTTTCATTTTTATTTTGATTGTCTCAGAAAAGTTGAACTTTGTTTTTTGAAAAATTGAATTGTCTTTCCATCATAAAAAAAGGAATATTCCAAACGGAAATTAGAAAATCTTTTTTGGCCTTTGCATCGGTTCGGCGATGGACTTGGAAAAAAAGTAATTAGGTTTTTAATTGATTGAAGAAACTCCATCAACTGAAGGATAGATGCCTTTACTTTATTTTTACTGTTTGGTTTATGCGCCAAACAAATATTAGTCATCGAGGCGCAAAAGCGTGATCACATTTTCCATAGCTCTATAGTAGACAAAGTTAATAGACAAAGTCTTCCTTCTGAAGAAACTTTTCCTTTTAAAACGAAATTTAAAAAAAAAAGGTTTTCGTTTCGTCATTTTCATTTCAACTGTCTAATGTATGTGCATAAACAGCAAGAGTTTGAATGCTTACTTCAGTGAACTGTAAAAATGGAAAATGAGTTCGCACATTTTAGATTAAAATCTGTAAAACATGAGTCCACAGTCCAAAGATCCATATAGGAAGATTGTTGACTCCAACTCGTTTAAGGACTTATCGTGAGCCAGTGCGAAAGGCCATCAGTTGAGGTTCCACGGAAAAAATTCTTAAGGTGTTAGCTATCTTATTTCCTCGAAATATTGAATATAAATAACATATTGAAAGGGGACATGAAAACTCCATTAGGCCAAATTTGACATCCATTAGCTTGCTAGTCTGTTGAAATGGAATGTCACGTAAGTTCAAAAGAGCGGGCTTTGGAAACGGACCCGGAAAATGAAACAAATAAACCTGGATTTTACTTGCATAAAAGCAGTTAAACGATTGAGCGAGAAAAGATGGAAGAGCACAAGATTCCAGACATTTTCTTCAGCTGCATGGATTAGGCATTTTAACTATGCCGACATGTGGAGCTAATATCATTCGAGATTGGCTTCATGCCGACTTGCAAGGAAAGATACAGCACATTTAACCAATAAATCACACCAAACAATATAAGCAGCAGCAACTATGTACATATACACCACTCACAATAAATTCATCAAACTTTACACCGTATTCTTTAACAGCAATTGTTTGCAGCAAATTGCAAAACAACAAATGGAATGTTATTTGCATTTGAAGTGCCAACATGAACCGCATCAATTTTGCAAATATATTTCACATCAGCTGTGATGGTGGATCACTGCCGCTGCCTCTGCCATATAGGACCTTCGGGGCAGGGAAGAGAAACGAATTATTATAACAGTTGCATCTATTTTTATAGCAAATAACCCAGTAGGTTAATATTTCAAATCATAGCATTGGAACGAATGCTGTGAGCAGCAGAACAAATTGGTCATAAACGAATGCTAAATTAGATATTTTGAACATGTGCGAAATACCAATGCAATCAGTTTATGATTTTTTTGCAATTAGCATTAAGTTATTTTTAAATCGCGAGACATTTTCTTTACGAAAAATAACGGACATATGAAAACGAGACACATTTTGTACGATGCGTTACAATATCCAATATTTATTGCCTAAAGGGCAAGACGGATACGACATGTGACGTTGAATATGGTCGATACTTTGTTGTCAGAATAATATTCACACAATGATGTTTCGTTCTTATTGGTTTATACATCAACCAATTTTATTTAATTTTGGTAAACAAAAGGCGATCAAAACTTGTTTATGCAAGAATTACTATGCGTATCGTATTGATGAGTGTTCGAATAAATTAGGAGGAATGCATTCTAAAATCCCGTCGGCCTTTTTTTTCCTGTCGACGGCTTCTGCTACTCTTTTTGAACGTTTAGCGTCAATACCAAAACACGTAAATCTGGCAAAGCTGATAAGGACTATATAAATTTGGCTTGCTATTTGAACAGATGGTATGTTTAAAATTTTGACAGTCCTTGGATCGAGGATCATCTTATATCAGGAAGGCCACTGGCCGCAGAGCACGAAGGCATCCAAGGGGCATTGAAATATTAATGTTAATGGCTGGAAGGAAAGATTTATTTGGTTACGTTCACTGATTGTATTTTTGCCGAACTTTGGGTGTTGGCAAAACCGCAAGATCAGCTGTGGACGAACGAGAGAGATTGAAACCAATGCGATGGCATGATGGATGTTTTAATAAATTAATGAGTTTTTGCAAAAGCTCTTGTTATATTTTCCTTAGTAGCTATGGCAGCGTGGACTACCGCCATATCCATAATTTGGTTGTTTTTGCCCAAATTACGTTCAAATGAAGTGGATGTGTGGGGGCAAAAATTCTTGTTGCAAAATGTTCTTCCTATGCAATCGAATGGTGCATACAATGAAATGCATTAAATCCATAAATCGCCTTGAAATGTTGGGAAAGGCATTCAAAACGATATCCGCGACCGTTAGTTCTTCAAGATGCTGACTGAACGCATGGATTCCAGTTTCAACGCCTGGCGTTCAAAAACATAATGTTTCGAACTATCAAAGTTAATAATTCAAAATCAAGAGATTGAGATCGGAATATTAACAGCTTTAAAGTCTTATGTGCACTCAAGTCCATCTGTTTCGCTGACCAACCACACTGTCAAACGTGCCAGAGAGTTGTCATTGGCCCTTACAATCAAATATTTGTAATCTTCAAACGAAATGTTCGACCAAACGAAACATCTGGTGTCACCCATAAGAGGTTAACCGAGGTTTGAAAAGTGATGTAAAAGGAAATTCTTATTATTTTGTTGTTAGAATAATTCAAAAGGTTTTAGGTTCTTTTGTTAATAAAAAATTATACATAATTTTACAACTGCTCAACATATAAAACAGGGTATACTTCGTATCCTTAAATTGTAAAATATTTCGATGATGCATGCAATATAAAAGTAATGGATGGAAACATCAAAGTTCGTTGAAACTTTTAGCCCTTTTTCCTTCCTGCGACATAAAGACAGTCTTTGCATGCTCTAGTCATGTGAAAATGTCCCTTTTAACCGGTAGGCTTTCGTCCTTTGTTTTTTTGATCCTGCCACGAAAGAAGGTGTACTGAAAGTTTTTAGATTGCTAAAACTTTGTCGTTGGGCAGAGGATATGAAATTAATGCGGGTTCCCCTTTGTTCAAGTTTTGGGTGAGTTTCTCAGTTTTTGAATCGAGGGCTGGGGTGTATGCAATTTTTTAGGCTTCGAATTAGAAGAATTTAAAAAAAATAGTTGTCGCCACATGCTAAAATATTTAACAAAATATTCATTCTGATGAAAGGGAAACTGCCACGTTTTTTGTCGCATGACTACTACTACTACTACTACAAACGACATCTATTCAAGCCACAGGATGGATGGATGGATGCATGTAGAGGTACATCAAAGGTCATTTCAAACTTTAGCCCTTCTTAGATAAACATTTTACTTAACATCATATAGATAATCTACCGCTGTGGAAGCCTGGGATATGGAAACTTTCCGACAAGTTGCCTTCAAAAATTAAGTTGCCGTGTCACGTCAGGATGATTATGAAAGTTTAAGGGATGCCAACCCCCTTTAACGGGGATACAAAATTGGTTGCCTAATGCATGACTAGACTGAGTTTGTTCTGCCTTTCCTGGAACGTGGCGAAAAAGTTTTGGGTTTAAATGTAGCCGAAGGGCGTTTTGAGATGCCAAAATTTTTGCTAAAAGCTTCGGTTATCTGTATTAGCTTTTAGTTTGCAAATAGCCAAAGCCAGGGCCAAAATATGGCATGACTTTCTGGAGCATCTGAAAATGAGGACCCTTTCTTTAAAATATAGAATATTAATACAGAATATTTATTTTTTACCCACTTAAATTTTGCAAAACTAGTTTATTAAATTTTTGGTTAAATTTTATAAAGTAACGTAAATTAAGATAATGAAACGATTATTACCGCCTTACTCCTGAGGACTCAGGCATAGCTTTTCGACAAGTTGCCGACAAGATTCAGACAGTGCTAGATGCTTAAATTCACCAATTTCACAGAAATATTATTTGTCACTTTTGTGATTTACCTTTACCTATTTTCAGCTTAATTGTTGCAAAATATGGCTGCGTTTGCCGTAAATTATGTACAACAGCTAGAAAAGCTTTTGCCATTCACACTATTCGCATTGATAATTTATTTATTTTCAACGATACTTGAAAAAGTTTCAGAGACATGGAAACAGCTGTTGTGTAACAGACGGATAAGATGTTTTTAAGCTCGAGTCTACTTGAGCACTTCGTTAGATAAATGTGCAATGCCTTTTCCATATCCAATTGCCTTTATTTTGTATTTTTATTCACTTTGTGTGTGTCCCTGTCCACACCGGCAAAAAAAAACCAATGAATTTGCGAATAAGAGACGGGAGAGCATTGAACAATTAATTAATTCAATTGCAATGCGACTCTCAGTGTAATGTTCAGCAGGTCCGGTCCGGTAATGGACCTTGGCAACGGCATTGGTACAGAATGTCGTATAATTTGGTCCAGTTTTTAAATCCTTTTTTTAGTGTCTTCTTTTTTCCTTCTGCATTTTTTTTTTCCTAGTTGTTTTATTGCCAATGTGAGTCCGGATCCCATTTTGTGTGAGAAAATGCATGAACAGGTGAATGGGATCTAACCCCATGCTGTGTAATTGTCTTTGCGAGGAATTTTAAAAAGTACAAGGAAAATATATAAGAGAAAACGGAATTTTGAAATCGGTGTTCCTAATTGTCCCATAACAAAAAAAATTAAAATAAATAAATAATTTTCCTTGAATAAATCGATTAAGAGTTGGCAGCAAACTCCCAATATTAATGCCCTGACACATTTGAATTATCTGCCACATTATTTATGTAAAACATTAATGGTATTATTTATGCTGCAGCAAATGCCAGGCTGTAAATAATTTTGACACAATTGCGTATAAATAAATTTATAATTAAGTGTCTGCCGCGTAATTACTGTCATTATTTAAAAATGAAGGTCGACCAGTGAAGTGTGTTTAATGAGTGATCCAAATAAAAATCGGGGAATTATTTTTTTTTTGCGTGGGATTTTTTTGCTGGGTTGATTGTTTTATTTTTGATTGACAACAGGAGAAAGGTCAACCAATCAAGCGGAGATAAGGCAGGGCATTGAGGATGGGAGTAGCCTTGCGTTGACAGTTTTTTTATGCCCTCCTTGAGTGGTTTAATTGAGCAGTTAATGTGCGGGCGAAAGTACTAATATGTAAAGTCGTTTGAGAGCGATTTTATTCTGATAAGATTACACAGAATGTGGTTTGGAATGTGAAGTAATTATTACACTGCTAATTAGGGTTGAGTTAAAAACATACCCATGGGGCTCTGGATAACCTGACATGGGATAACCTGACATTAGTGCCAGCAAAGCCCGTCATAAGGCAAAAAGAGAATTAGCTGGAGCTTAGGGTGTATACGGTCGCATAATAGTAGCATCAGCACGGGGACTCATTTGCATAATGCAGGGGGCATAAGTTGACAGAAGAACTATCTTTGACAGGAAAGCACAGCTACCAAGTGTATTCTCGAACGAATAGATATAATTTTATGTAATCAAATTAACAAAATTTGTTAATTAACAAATTGAGCATTGTATTTGTGGTAAAAGTGGATGTGTGTACATAGAGAAGGAAGGATTTCCCCGTCCCTATAAAGTATATATATTTTGATCAGCACTGGCCAGCCGAGTCGATATAGCCATGTTCGTCCGTGCGTCTGTCCGTCTGTCCGTCCGACTTGTTTTTCACTCATTGCTCAAAGGCTAAAGAGATAGAAAAAGCAAATTTTTTTTCCATACTGATGTTATATCTCCTAGAAAAAATGACAACATTTCGCCCGCCCACTTCCGCCCTACAAAGGGCGCACATCTGTGGCGTCCATACCTTTTAATATAACAATGAGAAAGAATGTACGCGTGGAGCTGTAAACGCGACTCTACTTTTATACCTGTACTCAATCAGTACACTTGATTTGTATGGAATTTTCAAATGTTTTATCAGTTTTTACATTTTACATTTAACATTTGTTTGCTGCATCTGTCATCTACATATACATCAGTTCTAACAACAATTAATGTATACTGCACGAGGCAGCATGTTTTGAGCGTGAGTGTGCGTGTGAGAATTGCAGCGACAATCAACCCCAACAATTGACTTACGCTGCATAAGGGGGTGGAGGGAATTGCTTTAATAAATTCACTTGATCATTGTGGCTACAGTAATGATCCCATCTGAACCAAATTCGGGAATCTGGTAGATATGGTAATTTCTACCATACTGCATTTTTGGTTTTTCTATCTTCAAAATTGTGGATTTTCGTCTTTTGCGGGGCGGAAGGGGCGGGGAAATTTCTTTGAAATAAACTTGCACTGAAGCTTATATTATATGAGTCTAGGCAGAAAATTTGGTTGTTCTAGCCTTTATAGTCTCTTCTGATCGAGGCGCTCATTTATACGAAAACCAAATCGACTCGATTTTGTGTGAGTGCGAAAAAGAGAGGGCAGTTTTTTTCATGCATGTTTTTTCTCTATTGTGGCTATATTAATGGATCCGATCCTGATTCAGATTTAGCCTCCCCTGATAGATATGGTCTTTCTCTATAATTCTGCATTTTTAGTTTTCTGTAATTTGCGGGACGCCACTGATGTGCGCCCCTTTGTGTGGAGCGGAAGTGGGGCTGGGCTGAAAATTTTTAAAATACTTTTCTAGGAATGAGATGATTACATCAGTCCGGGAAAATTTAGTTTCTCTAGCCTTATAGCCTCTGAGCAATGGACGACAAAAAACAAGACGGACGGACAGACAGACAGGACAGACAGACGGACAGACAGACGGACGGACAGGACATGGCTACCTCGACTCGTCTATTGATGCTGATCAAGAATATATATACTTTATATGGTCGGAAATTATTCCTTCTATGTTACACACATCCACTTTTACACCACAAATACAATACCCTTTACTCTTCTGAGTACAGGTATAAAAAAAAAACGAAAAAATGCAGAATCATAGATGAAGACTATATACCCTTATATCAGGGCCCAAATCTGAATCGGATCCGGATCATTAATATAGCAATAGGGGCAAAATATACGAAAAAAACTTCGCCCCTCCCTTTCGCACCTCACACAAAAAATCGAGTCGATTTGGTTTTTGTATTTTGTCGCCTGGATCTGTGAGGACTATAAGAGCTAGAGCAACCAAACTTTTGGCCAAGACTCCTGTGATACCAAACCTGAACAAGTGTATTTCAAAATTTCGCCCCTGCCCTTCCGGCCCTACAAAAAGACGAAAATCCACAATTTTGAAGATAGAAAAACTAAAAAATGCAGCAGTCGCTAGGAAAAATGATCATATCTACTAGATTCCTGAATTTGTTCAGATCGGAATATTATTACAGCCACAATGTGATTAAATGAATTTGCAGCAGCGAAAACCCTTCCCGTTTTGTGCTTAAAGCCGCACCTGATTGCTCGCTTACACGTCATTTATTGGGGTAAAATTGAAACTGAAAAAATATTTAAAATTACACATTGACAGAAGCTCACATACATAAAGCACGGTAACAGCGACATGTACGTGTCCTTCTTTTATACCCGATCCTCGAAGAGTAAAAAGGGTATATTTATTTGTGGCAAAAAATGTATGTGTGTAAAATTGAGAAGGAAAAACATTTTACCCTATAAAGTATAATATCACTGATCGGGCATAAAAGTAGAGTCGATATAGAAGCGAGTTCGTCCGTCCGTCTGTCTGTCGGGTATGTTTTCCGTCTTGTTTTACAACATTTTTAAAATAAAAATCTATTCATAATGCATAAAGTTGAAAAGAAAAAGAAGAGTTCCCAAAACAATATTTTCATGCTTTAAAAGTAAGGCCTTTGCTAAAACAGAAATAATGTCTGTCGAGGTTTGCAACCTATTTGCAAATGTAGGTAAACTGAGATACGAGTATATAGTATTTAAATTTGATAAATTTAAGGTGACGGCTGTAAGTTGTCTTTGTAATGTGTCTAATTATTTTGTATACAAATTTATATTGCATGTAATGCAATCAAGAGTCTCACGTTGACATTGATGTAATTATAAAACGTTGGCAGCCATTAAAATACCATTTTGTGGTCTTCAAATTATAATGCCGCAGGGCCATTAAAGTCATTACAATTTGGAATTTACCCACATACCAGCACTTTCTCTGAGTAAAGCTCTCTGTGTGGTACCGAGGATACGTTAATGTGGCCAGCGATGTCATGTTCAGTTTGTCCCTCGATATATCTGAAGTCCACAATTTTGAAGATATGAAAAACGAGCCTTTTGCAGTTTTGTAGAGAATGAAAACTGAGTTTTGCCGAAATTCAGATCAATTGTAGCCACAATGATGAAATGAATTGATTGTAGCTATCCACCAGCCTTCGCTTTCGCAGTGCAAGTTGTTGTGAGACTTAACAAGAAATCCTGACACCCCATAAAAATGATAAAAAGTTTTTAAAATCTTACGCCTGTTGGTTGTACTTATAAATCCCATTTAATAGTACATGTGTACTGACTGAGTAGATATAGAAAGTAGTGTCGCTTTAGCAGCTACACAAGACAGAGATTCGTTTTGTATGTACTTGGGCATGATATTTGGCTAATAAATTAGCCTTCCTGTAGAGAAAGGAAATTAGTTGCTAAGTTGTGGATAACAAAGTTATCCTTTATGCAATTTGTCTTTACATGGCACCTTCTTTCAAAATAAATTTTAATGAGTTTTGATTTTATGGAAATTATGGGGAAATGTGGCATATCAATTTTTGTATTTAATTTGTCTATGGATATTGTCATATAGCAGACAAGGCTTTGAATTCAAAACAGATTGAAAGGGTTCAGGATCCTAGCATACTGGCGGAGGAATACATGTAATAGTAAATAAATGTATCACTTTGCCAGACAGCTTAATGTATACCAATCGCTATCCGGTCTCGTTGATAAATTAGTTTCCAGTTGTTAAATATGTGCAAAATAAATTAAATTAATAAAACGACTATAAATTAGGAACCGTATATAATTTTTAGTAATTATAGTTTTATGATCATAGTTCCCTCGGGGACCATTTTTTGCAGTTAAAGTAAGAAAACGTGCTTAAAGCAGCAAACTGAAATTAATGTCTCGCAAAAAGATTGGAGAGAAATCCTAAGATTGAAAAACTACTTTTTCTAAGTTTTTATTATTATTTTTCTTTTTTTTCTATTTTCAAAATTGTGGATTTTCGTCTTTTGGGCGGTCGGAAGGAGGCGGGGCGAAATTTTGAAATACCAGATTGATGTAGGGTCGTTCCTGTCTTCATGATAACAACATAATTGATGTATAATGTTAATTTAGCTTGCACTGAAATCCTGGTGCTATATTTTGAAAAGTTTTTCCTGTGAATCTTAATGTGCTTAAAGCTCGGATTGCACTTAAAATGAAAAGTAGGTTAATGTTATGAAGGTTAATTCTTATACATCTTTAAAGGCAAGAAAGAAAAATGTATCAGACGATAAGACCTAATTATGCCCGTCACTCTGTTTGCTTTAGTCATTGTATATCCAATGGATAAAACATTTTTCCGTCAGCCCTTTCATGGTATGAAATTTTGTTTGCTATTTGTTTATCATGACAAATTGAAAATGGCAAAAAATATGATTTTATTACCCGTTAAGAAAAATGGCAATCAAGATGTGGGTAGCGAAAAGAATGATTTATATAAAGGCACGTACAAAGGGATAAACCACATTCGCTATAACTGTATCAAATGGCTATAATGATATGTGAGGAACTTAAAGGTATACCTAAATTTTTATTAAATTACTTTAAAGTATTTTCTGTAAATTTACGTTCTTTAAAGCTTCTATAAGTTCTTGGAAAGAAAAGTTGATGAAAGTCAATTGCCTGGGTCCTTGTAAAAGGCATGAAAAAAATAAATTTTTTTAAAAATAGCAGATTATTTGTTGAACTGCTGTTCAGCGGCATTTTCGAGTGTAAAATAAGAGCCACGTTCCACTGAAATAAATAATTTAAAATGTGGAATGTTAGAAATTATTTCCAATAGGCCACATAATTACATATAATTTGCAACAATTTGGGGAGTCCTCTCAATATGGCTGGACGGATCCTTTGTCTGCTGGTCCAAAAGTCATAAAAATGTTTATTCTTTCAATGGTGCAAGTGCAATACGCATTCCCTGAAAAGGGGAAAAAGTCGACTAAAACATTTTTTTGGTGTTTTTATGAGCACAGAGGGTATTACGGTTTATCAAGATGTTTAAACAATTAACATACAGGAACTACAAGCTGATTGTTTTGCCATGTTTTTTATTGTACAGTGGATAGTAGGTTTGAAGTTTTAAAGGATGTTATGTCACGCAAATATCTGAAATACAAGGAAATTGGTGTTTCGAAAGTGTATTAAAAGTTCGGCCACCGAATCTATATCAAATCCCAGTGGATGGATCAGGTTTGGAATTTATTGTGCTGACTGGTCTGGGCCGTCAGGCACTTTGATTATGACGTTAGTTCTAGTGTAAAATACAACGATGGATGAAGGGCTGGGCTGGGTAGGGCAGAGCGAGACTTTCAGAACGAGAGTCGTCTAATATATGTATATATGTATGTCGTGTAGCCCTGTCTGCTGTTGGCAAATTGCAGCAGCCAAAAATGTAAATGTTAATTGAAACTTATACCGAGAACTAGGGATGCACCAAAAATACTCGCCTATCCCTCTGCCCTGTCCAGGACCGTTGTTATGTTATCTTAATGCGGAAGTTACCCAGCTCGGAAATGCTACAAAGAACTCTTGCCAAGCAGAGTAAGTTCCTAGCCTCGCCAGAAAGTTGTCGAAAGTATTAGTTTGGTTTTATTTGAATGCTCCATTCAAACGAACATCCGGCATGAAACGTTTTATTTGCAGAGTATGAGCACTTTGAATACAACTACCCAACGGCCTACCCCAAACCGCGGCCAAGTGTCAAGTGCCAAAGTATGGAGAAAAATATTCCCACATTTTATCAGCTTGTTAGGAGAGACAGACAGGTGCAGAGGCGGAGGAAAAAACGTTTTCCCGTCGATGGGCCGTCCACGTCATCCTCTCATTCTTTGGTCTCATTCGTTTGCTGCCGAACAACGAATTGTTCTGTTGTCTCCGGCATTAGCGAAGGAAGTGGTGGTGAAGTCCTGTTCGATGTGGTGGTATAAACTAAAAAAAGACATGTCCGGATGATTACTTTAACTTCGCATACCATTCAATCTTGGAAGATGGAAAACAGGAAGACGGGCGCTGGAAATTTTGGTGTGCCAAGACCAACAAATTGTTTATGATCAGGAAGTCACGCAAATTGTCGTGTCCTGATAAATCCCCACAGGAGAGTAAGCTCGAAAAAGTCCAGACGAATAACAACAGCTGTGCCGGAGGACAGGAGGTCGTCTGTCCTCAAAAGGATTTGGCCTGGCTTTGGCCCTTTTGGACTTTTTTTACTGGGAGATTTTCTAATCTTTAATTAAAAATTGTAAAGTTAGATTTGATCGTAAAACATCCACTTGACCCTTTTTCAAATATGCCGAAATGCAAAATATGCCGCCATTCACTCAACTAAAGTTGAAAGACAAAAATTCCGCCACCATATACTTAAGACTTTATGAGCACTTTTGGGGCTCTGGCTCCTCCAGCTGGCATTGTTCCGGGCTATTAATCAAATGAGAAATGTAATTTTTCAGAGGTTGGTATTAATTTGATTGGCCCCAAGCCGCAGAGCAATGAACTGTTAAATAAAAAATATCCCTTGGATTAGATTTTTGAGAGAATTTCTTATGGAGTGGGTTTTAATTTATTTTTTAATATTTTACTTTTTCATAAACACTTTAACAAGAGTCCTCAATTGCGTTTGCCACTAGAACTTGAATTTTTAGCAAATAGTCGAACGATATCCCATTAGTTGAGCTTTGAAAGAAAAAAATTAAAAAATATTAAATATGCATAATGAAAAAATCTAGCAGCCATTAGGGCAAATGGTTTGCATCTTGGATACTGGAGGCCTTAAAGTCTTTGACATTATAAGGAAAAAGAAAACTTTTGGTTAGTCTCTGGGAAACTGTTAACCCTTTTTTTCCGTTTTTTATCGCACGTGTGTTTTTTTTGTATGGGTTTTATGCGAGTCCCATTAACGCATCCCAAATCTGCTTAGTTTTGCATATTAGAAATGCCTTTTACGACATTCCACCCACATAGTGAGGGTGCCTGTGTCTGCCATCCTTCACGCAAAAATGAAACTTCAAGGTAAAACAAATTACACATACCATTGCCGAACATACCGCAGGAACTTGGACCGTCCCCACACTGAATCACGGTTGTAACTGAAGTTTACTCAGATGATAGCAGACAGATTTCTTCTGTCCAGACACCATTCGTTTGTCCACAAACAAGTGGCGTATTCTGGGGAGTAATCCTGAACCAAGTCCTTTGAATTAATTTGCTGAAGGTTACTCAGCTTGTTTGGGGTTTTAGTTACATTTAGGGTGATCTTGGAACCTTGCTTTGTTTTTCGCCCTGAAATTAGTGTTGATTTAAGTGCCCCTTGGCAATGTGAGATAAAACCCTTTTATCAACAAGAATGTACAGCCGAACCAAAAATTTAAATGATTTTCCCTTCTGCATTTCGATACGATTTTCCATTTATTGTTTTATATATATTTTTGCTCGCCGCTACATATTATAAGCCCAATACTGAATTTATTTATTTTATGGTCAAATCGAATCAAGCCCGCTCGGCCTGTCTAAATGGCAAATGTCTATGTTAAATGGCCGCTCATGCCTTATAAGCCAATATTTGGCAGAGGTGTTGTGTTGACCTTGTTAAAATCGTAAAATTTGTTTGCGGATTCTGGAATTAATAAAAATTTTTTTAGTAATCCGAATGACAAGATATGTAATAAGATTACCATTTCCATGTTCTTAATAATTGGCATAAATCAGAATGTATATTTTGTGTAAATGAAAACCTTCTTATAGGTACACATTTTGACCCAGTTTTTGTGCTGGGATTTTAATTAAAATTTCTGCTGTAATCCTGATTACTTCTACGCAATGTTCATATTACAATCATGTGTATATTTATCTCTATGTTTCTAGCTTTCCACAATATCTGTTTGTTTGTCCTCAAAAATTTGACAAATTTGGTGCCGGTTTCATTTCGTATGCCTTCCTTTTTCTATTTTAGGTCACCATTTTTCAGATCCTCTTTTGTGCCATTTTCAGTTTATAATGAGAGCTCTGATTTGGATAGTTTTCGTGCAACTAAGTCTTTAATTTTGTGAAACTTTTCTATGGAAAGACAGTCTTAGTCGGATGTTTGTTCTTTGTCAGATGCTTACAAAATGCCATCCATGTCTTTCACTTTTCCTGCCAATTAAGTTTTGAGTTGCTCTGTGAATTCTTCGGCTTCTATCTGGGATTTTTTCCCTTTTGGTATGTTCTTCCGGGTCAAATGAGTACTTGAGCTATAGTTTTAATGCGGTTTCCGCTATTTTCGTATCAGAAATTGATTTATGTTTTAAAGGAACATTTTTTAATTAAAAAGAGGCTCTACAACTCTTGCGTATTTATTAAAAAATCCTTCGTATAAATACTTGAATATTCATACGCCACGTTGACCAAACCACGCTTAACCACAAACAAGCAGAGACGCACAGAACATTGGTTAAATGTTGTAAAAATATATAAATATATAATTGAGTGAGTGAGAAGTAGACAAAGCGCAAAAGAGAGGGAGAAAGAAAGAAACACGATCAGTTGTTTAAAAACCAAAAATTGTGATTAAGTATTATTATTGTTCCCCTACATTTCACACTGAAGTTCTTAAATTCATTTGTACCTTTGCTCAAACAATTAAGGGTATAATATATTGTGGTAAAAGTGGATGTGTGAAACGCAGAGAAGGATGCGTTAAAATTTCGACCTGCCCCTTCCGCCACCCAAAATAAGCAACATTTGCGGTTTACAATTTGAAGATAAACGAAAACGAAATATGCAGAATCATAGAGAAGCCCATATCTATCAGGAGGCCCGAATCTGGATTTCGATCATTTAAAAAGAGCCACAATTAATAAAATATAGTTGGGGAAAAATCACCCATTAAATTGCTAATTTCACATTTAAAAGCTTTTTAAATAAAAGCGAGCATGCGTCCTTTTTTTAACCGACTTGGATAACGGAGACTATAAAGGGAGCAACCAAATTTTCTATCCAAACTCCTTGATATCAAAAAATTTAAAAATTTCGCCCGCCCCTTCGCCCCAGAAAAAGACAAAGGAGGTTCACAATATTTAAGAATGAAAAATGGCAATGAAATATCGTAGAGTATAAATCCAAAGTGCACCGTAATTGCCGAATTTTGATTGCACAGATCACGATTATTACAGCCACAATGATTAAATTAGAAGGTGAGCCCATTAACCCTGCTTCTTCATTGCTTAAAGCCGCACCTGATTTTTATTGATGGATTAGTTTCACAAAATGTAAAATGTAGATTTGATGGGTTTTACCGAATGTGTCACTCGTTGCAGAAGCCATTACATAAAGCATAGAACAGTATATAAGTTTCAGCCTCAATGCATGGGAATTTGGTTGCACTGAAAGCTTTTACACCTTTGGGGACCGTATCTATCACCTGGCAAATTTTGTGTGTGCTCTTTGGTGTGTGAATGCAGTTACCCAACTCTGAATGCTGAATGGTGATAAATTAAGCACTGGAGAAATCAAGCAGACGATACAAAAGCATTGAAGGGTAACTATCACGTTGATTGAGATGACTGGGGCGGAGCAATAACTAAAGACGCGTCTGTTGTAGTAGTTTCCAGAAAGTAGTTTCCACTCCATCTCAGACACACATGGTTGGTTGGCTAAAAATTTCAAAAGTCTTTAAGACAACCCTGGTAGAGTTTTAAAAGAAGAATTGGCCAGCCAACTTTTATGCAGAAGCATAGACAAAAAATATCTATCAAAATGGCTACAGAATCATCATTCAATCCCCTCCGAACAATGAAACGTTCCGTTCAGCGAATACGATGGAGGATAGGAAGAGACGTTAAATACGATTAAAGTCCCATTTCCCCAGGTGGCATTGAAGTAATTGAAACCTCGAATGCAACTTCCACTCGTCATGGGTCTCTGGCAAAGTTCAATTGCATTTTAATGAACATTTTTGACTGTTGCTACGCTGCTGTCCGAAATGGAAAGAAATAAATACGAGGCCTTTGAGGAACTGTTTCTGTCGAGAAAATCCTCTGTGTTCTGGCGTGCCTACTGGTTGCTGGTCTGTTTCAAACAAATGTACTACAAGGATAAACAAGTGTTTATGTAGCTATCCCTGATAGGCTGTGTGTCTGTTTGTTGTGAGAGTTAGAAAAGTATTCCTTATCTCATTCGTCCTCCATCTTCGACTGGTATTTGCTGTGGAAATGGCAAAAACCAGAGGCTGTTGACTATGCCAGAGGCTTTGGAGTAGATCGAGTTCCGCAGCGACACAGCAGTAAATGAACTTTCCCCATTCTTTGTACTTTTGTATGCCCTCCTTCTAATAAATCCTTTCGTCGTATGCCCTAATCCAAGTCAAGATTTTCCATTATGGATAAAATGCCATTTTGGGCAAACAATTTGTAAAATACAAACCAATAAACACAATTTAACGATGACCATGTTGAAGGTTTTTATGGAAATTTTGCCTGGAAAATGAAATTTCAATTTTTATTTAATTTGTCTCAAATATTCTCATTTGCTCAACTTCTGCAAACAGATTGCATGGACAGAATTATTCATAATGGCGGTTCACACTCAAAGTTAAATGTAAACTTGCCAGTCAGAGTCACATGAATATTTATGCGAAGGAATAAATTAAATTTGAGTTGTTAAATCCTTTGCAACAAAAAATTAATAAAGGTTCTCCCTCATATTTTGTTTTATTTTTTAATTAAACAAATCATTTCAAAATTGGACCATTAAAGAGAAGTTTTTAAAGGAATCGAAAACCAATTTTAAAGCATAGTAGGAAATTTTTATTCCAAAAAATTGAGAGACTTTAAATTGAAAACAAATTTGCCCAAGTTTCAATATTTTTTAAAAATTTTCAAATTTTTTATTTTATTTTAACAGTTCAATGAACTATTTTCAACGTTTCGACCAAATCTTTGGACGGTCGTCTAATTATAATTTTGAAATACCTTGAGAATGGTAATTGAATCACAATTTGTGGACAAAAGTTTGGTTTCTCCGCCTATAGTCTCTAAAACCTCCATCTACAAAAAAAACGTTTGTTTAAAGCGAATTTTTAATTTGGTTTCGTTTAAAATAACGAAGTTCATGCAGGCGTTTTCGTCATATACATTTTAGTTGGTTTCAAATGTCCATTTGCCAGATTTATATGCACCCCGTTGGACTTCCATTTTCTTTCCTATCATAGCTGCATCAAAACTTTTCCGTTATATTCAAATTGTTGGTGGCCACGCCCACGTCGGCGGGGCGAAATTTTCACTAATTCACGTTTGTGACTATATAGTAAAAGGAAAAATTTTTAATCTTGATATGTTTCAATGTGCCATTCGTCAATTTTGAAAAAAAAGACGGACCACACGGACGGACAGAATTTGTCACTTTAAATGAACGATTCTGTCCACTCTGTTAAAATGTAATCGATCTCAGCATCTAGATAAGCGACAATAACCTGGAACACTGTTTCAAAATGTACTCAATTACTACATTTACTCTTCCCTCAGCAAATGTTCAACCGAACCACTCGTATCTTATATATCCGGTTTTGTATTTTCATATATACATATATCTACATAATAATGTGTATTCCTAACATTGGTTATGGGCCCAGAGTACGTTGTTTTTTGGTTCAACAACAGACTATAAAGGCCTATTTTTGAGTGTCGGTGGTGCTAAATTGTCAATAGTTAATACTGTGCGCATATTAAAACGTGGAACAATTAGCAAACATGAATATGTAAAATCAAATCGGAAAAAACTTGATGCCTCCTTCTACGGAGTATGGCAAATGGACAATGAAAAGTGTCCCAGTAATGTCGGACTTATGGGATGTAGTGTGATGGAATTCTCGTAAAGAGCGCTTCAGGATGCCGCAGCCGCCGAGCAATGGAATAAATTGGCCCAGAAAACAATGGCGTACATAACCTTTAAACAGCCATCACAGTTTATGTCTATTAAAGTCAAAGAAACATCTGAAGCCGCTATGGAAAACAGGCGAAGGTTCTTCTATGCCAAAAGGACCGATCCAGAAGGAAAAACTCTACACCACAAAACCAATTCTAAATATGAATCAGGGCGACGATGTATCTGCCTATGTAAATTTTGTTGAGTTTGGATTGAAAAATTGGCGGAATTGACATTAAAACTTAACGACGAGTTAAAAAGTCATAATGCTATTGAGCAGCTTGCCAAATACATGGGACAATCTTTGTAGTCGCGATTGAATTAAATGACGAGCTACCAAAATTCCAAGCTGTTAAAGTGAAATTAATAGAAGAAGGCACTAGAAAACAGGAAAATTCGGAACATGAAAATCACCAGCATTCTCAAGCAGTATTTTTCGTGTATGGTAGATGGCGAGAAAACGAAAATTTCGGAAAATAAAGCAACAAAGAACGACGAGAATGGCGAAAATGCAATTCAAGGGCAAATGCTTCAAAATGCGAAAAATTTGGGCATCGTGCAATGAATGCAGAAAAATTCTAAAAGTGGACAAAGAGAACAGGCTACAGTTTTGCACTGTTTTGTCGGAAAGCAGCAACAGAGAGTTTATTGCGTAGATAGTGGCGCAACATCACAATCGTTGGTTGCGATCGCAGCATGTTCCTAAATTATGTTGAGAAGGAAACTGTTGATAATTTTACTAATAAACAAAGAACGTCTCTTCACCTGGATCTGATACCTCAAATACTAAAATTAACGTTTAATTTGATAATAAATTTGTAAAATGTATCGGACGTCCCCGATTTATTACATATGAATTTTTTCTCCGTGAGCGGTCAGCAGCCAAATTCGAAAAATTCAACTATATTTGTTGGAAACGTTTTAATTAAAAATAAAAAGAGGGAGAAACAATCATAAAATTGCCAATAAAAACAACTTGTATGTGTACAAACAGCTCTCGAAAAAGTGCATTTTAATTTGTTGAACACATGCGCCCTGCCCAAAAATTCTTTAATAGGTTTGCTCCTTAATTTTCAAGATTTGAAACAGTTGAACATTCCGACAGCTAGTTCATGGCATGAACGTTGATTGCATGAAAAATTTGGCTATAATTGTGATCTTTGCAACAGCAAAATATGTGCATTGCTGAGTTTAAAAAGTTAAATCGTACAACGAAACAAGTTTGAGCTAGTGTACACACAGGTATTGGCCCAATGAATGTGAAATCAATCGGCGGTAATCGCTATTTGTTACATTTACTTCGTTCGCGCAACGTATTGCTCTACAACCCGAACTCCGCTTTTGGTACCTAAAACAGTCTAAAGTTAAGTGGATGTGTGTAACAGGCAAGAAGGTGTCAAAGCTTTTCGCAGCGATTAAGGTACATACATACATATATTCTTGATCATCAATTGAACGAGGTCTATGTCTGTCTGTCCGTTCGTCGGTCTTGTTTGACGCCCAGTTCAAAGAGGTATACGAGCTAGACCAAATTATCGAAATGCAGACTCATGTGATTTTATCCATGCAAAGTGGAAGAATTCAGGGGCATTATCGTAGCACGGCAATGGCCGTACGCAATCAGATGCCCCGAAAAGGCCTTAAATCAGATCAATCATTAATATAGCCTATAAAGCCGTAACCATGCAGAGGCTTCGTTCCCTCTCTGGTTCTTGCTCTCTCTTTCAGATACTCCAGAAAAGCTTTTTGCCCAAAACGGCAAAGAATATATTTTGTTGGATAAATCTCACAGACAATAAAAACCGGCTGTACGACCGTTTCTATCATAATGTGATCTGAATCACGTTGGATTAAAATTAAAGGAAGAATGAATTTATCACAAAAAGCACGGAGAACTACCCTATTTCAGATTTTTGTACGACGATTTCTCTCTCTCGCTCAGTATGCTCCGCCTTGAGTCAATTGAAGTACCGGTGGCAAAAGCGAGTTGGAACAGCGTGTGTGATAGTGATGTAGATGTAAACTGTAAAACGCGAATTGGAGGATTAAAATTCCATAAGCCATAAGTTCATTGACATTGACGAAAACTAAATAAGTACAGATAGCTAAGCAGTGTCGCAAGCGATTGAAGTCCCTCTCGTTGTTTGTGTGTTAATAAAAATATTTTCAAAAATATATAGAGTGGGCAATATATGGAAGTCCCATCATAAACCATATTCTTAAAATCATGATTGGATATTATTTAGGTAGCTATTGCAGTCATTTGATGAACATTGCAAGGCTATCCACGCGCAAAATTGCGTTTCGATAATAGTCAAAGGGATACTTGGTTGACTGCAGGCTTAAGTTTACCTTTTAAATAAACGTCAAAAGTTCCATCGGTTTCAATGGGTCTCCTGGAATTGAAGAAACAAATCTTTGGTAAAATGCCGAACAATAGCTTAAGTGCTCCATTTGGTTGAGTCGGATGCAACAATTTGGCGACCATATTGGGAAGTTCAGCATTCGTTTTGCAGTCGCTGCCTAAATCTATCTGGCCATACGCAATAGGCAGAAATACGTTGTATATGCTTTCAAATTGATATATCAAATGCTTATCTGAATAGTAAACTACACGTAGACTGTATACATGAGACAGCCTCAGAATTTTATTTCCAGCGCATCCAGAAAAGTTCCTCGTTACGTAAGGCAATTTTTATGGACTAAAGCGTACCTAAGTCGAGTTTCTACAAAAAACTCGACGAGGTTCATTCTGAATGGGCTTCAATAGATGGGAACGAGGCATGCCTGTATGTCAAAAAGGATCAACAAAATATAAGCAGACATAGAAGTCTACGTCGACGATTTAAATCATGCAATGAAATCTTCCAAAAACGAAATATCTGTCTTTAGAAGAAGATGGCATTTTTTAGTTACGTATGCTGTCATTTAAACTAAAACTTTTTGGAATATAAAATCCCCAATCAACAGACGGTCTCTACTAGGTCAATTTTTGTTTTGTATCAAAATTGCATATTCAAAATGCATCTTGGACACATATGGATGATGAGTGATTTCCAGTCAGCAAACCGCTCGACCCTGGTTATCTTGACAGGCAAATCGAACTTTACTGTTGATAATTGTGCTTACTCAAATATAACACAACAGTCGTTAATGAATCAACTTAGCAGATGGATCAACCGGACATTTTGCACGCATATCAAGTGGTCCCAAAAAAATCGAAACCATGCAGAGCACGATCACTGCTCCAACTCAGTATTTTGCTAAAAAATTTGGCGAACTTTTTTGGGAATCACTCATCGAAGGAAAACGAACCAGCAAGAAAAATACTGATGCAGAGCCAACGACACTCGATCTTAAATCGTATAGAACGTACGGCAGTCGCTGTAAACGCGACAAAGTTGTCGCGTTGAGCAGCACTCAGTGAATACATAGCTCTGTCTATGTGGAAATCTTAAAATGTTTTTTACGAAGACTTTTGAATGAGATTTTTGCTACAACTGTCATCGACATCTACATTAACCACATCAGTTCTCACAACAACATCGTACACTGCACGAGGCAGCATGTTTGCCCAAAATTATTATTCACAAACGTACGAAGCACAGCAACAATTAACCCCAATAATTGACTTACTCTGCAAAAGTAGAATGTGCTGAAAATTCATTAGAATACGTGGCTACCAAACAGGAACGTTGCAGATCTGGTAAGAAAATGGTTTTATCAACAAAACTGCATTTTATTTTTTCTATCTTGAATGACAAATTTTCGTCTTTTGTTATTAATGATTATATGGGGCGGGAAGAAGTAAGTTAAAAATGTAATCGATTCAGGTTTGGTATCACAATAATCTGGTAACACTGTTTTGGTTGCTCTAGCTCTTATAGTCTCTGATTCTTCAGGCGACAAAAAATACAAAAACCAAATCGACTCGATTTTTTGTGTGAAGGTCACCGAAAAGAGGAGGGAGGCAAGTTTTTCGTATATTTGCCCTCTATTGTGGCTATATTAATGATCCGATCGGTGATTCAGATTTGGGCCCCTGATAGATATAGATACTCCTATGATTCTGCATTTTTTAGTTTTTGTTATTTTTTCAAAACTGTGGCCCGCCACAGATGTGCGCTCTTTGTGGGAGCGGAAGGTAGGCGGGGCAGAGAATTTTGGCTACTTTTCTAGAGATATCACATCAGACTGGATAAAAGTTTGAAGTTGCTCTGGCTCTAGCCTTCGAGCAATGGGCGACAAACAAGACGGACGGACGGACGGACGGACGGACGGACGGACAGACAGACAGACGGACGGACAGACAGGGGCTATATCGACTCGGCTATTGAACGATCAAGAATATATATACTTTTATATGGTCGGAAGTACTCCTTCTCTCTATGTTACACACATCCACTTTTTACCACAAATACAATGTACCCTTTTACTCTTCAGTACGAATCATAAAATGATTGTTTACCAAAATGCCGCTTTTGTCGAAAGTGACAAAATAAACTTTCAGCATAGCCAGAAAGGGCGGGAACAGACATGCTAAGGAATGAAATTAAAGGCCAGGTGCCATAAAGAAACATATCAACGTCCAAAGGAGTCTTCTACTCATAGGCATCGCACAATCAACAACTGATGTTATCGATATGAGTGTACTGAAGTGCGAGGAGGACTCTGTATATGAATTGGTTCGAGCACTCGTAGAAGTCTTTCTACATCTGTGCTTTCATAACCAGCTTATTTGCTTAGTTGCTCACGTTTTTAGCACAAATCCATATACATATGTACATATATACATATAGGCGAAAAAGCAAAAGCCAAAAAGCCAAAATTCGGAATCTGGCGCCAACAGTGTGACCCTCGGGTCACGGCACTTCGGCAGAGAACTTCGCGGCCCGCTGGGGTTCTAGAAATTTTGCCTAGCCCAATCACTGGATGTGGTAGCTGAAGAAAGGTCTCGTCCAAGACGAAAGGCTTCCCTATATAGTAGGGTAGCAAAAGAATGTTGTTTTCTTTATTTGTCTTAAGGTACAGAGTTCGCGAGATAAAGGGTCAGGATCAAGGAAGGATCAGGAGCCCCAGGTGGCTATTGTTGCGTGCTGGTTAACGAGTTACGTCTGCAGGTAACCCTGGCTGTTACGGGGGATAAACTACTCTCGAAAAGTTGTGAGGTCACCGAGGATATATTACGCTCCGTTCGGTGAGAATGTTGCGGAGGGATAAATTACCTTTCAAGTGTAGCGTACGGAATGTGATGCACACACTCTGGTCCCGCACCGCACTGGCCTTATATGCAATTTTTCTGCTTGCAAAACATTTTTTCGATCTCTATACTATGCTTGCGATCCAGCATCAATAGAATATTCGATAGCGGCCAGTGTCTGTGACAGTGCTCTGACAGTCTGTCCGATTTTGTGTTTTCACTCATTGTGAAAAGGCTAAAAAAATGGATTCAAGCAGGCAATTTTTTTTTCCATACTGAGGTGGCTATCTCACTCCTAGAAAAATGTTTCAACAAGGCAAATTAAGATATTTAATTTTAAACAAAATTTTAAACATAGTTGGCGTCCAGAAATTTTAATATAACAAAGAAACGAAGAAGAACGTGCGGAGTCGCTGTAAACGCGACTCTGCACCTACCCGTACTCAGTCAGCACACATGTGATTTATGTGGAATTTTCAAAATGTTTTATCAGTTTTTACATTTTACATTTTTAACATTTGTTTTGCTGCATCTGTCATCTACATATATATCACTTCTCACAACAACACACACGTACACTGCACGAGGCAGCATGTTTGAGCGTGAGTGTGCGTGTGAAGAATCTGCAGCGACAATCATCCCCATAAGCGACTTACGCTGCAGGGGGTGGGAATTGCTGGCTGTATGAAAATTCATTTGATCATTGTGGCTACAGTAATGATCCCCATCTGAACCAAATTGGGAATCTGGTAGATATGGTAATTTTCCTACCATACTGCATTTTTTGGTTTTTTCTATCTTCAAAAATTGTTGGATTTTCGTCTTTTTTGTGGGGGGGCGGAAGGGGCGGGGGCGAAATTTTGAAATAAACTTTCGGTGAAGCTATATCACAGGAGTTAGGCAGAAAATTTGGTTGTTCACAGCTCTTATAGTCTCTGAGATCGAGGCGCTCATTTTATACGAAAAACCAAAATCGGCTCGATTTTTGTGTGAGTGCGAAAAGAGGGGGAGCGAAGTTTTTTTCGTATGTTTTCTCTATTATTGGCTATATTAATGATCCGATCCGATTCAGATTTGGGCCCCTGATAGATATGGTCTTTCTCTATAATTTGCATTTTTAGTTTTCTGTAATTTTTCAAAATTGTGGACGCCACTGATGTGCGCCTTTATTGTGGGCGGAAGTGGGCTGGCTGAAATTTTAAATACTTTTCTAGAGTGAGAGATTACATCAGTCCGAAAATTTGGTTTCTCTAGCTCTTATAGCCTCTGAGCAATGGACGACAAACAAGACGGACGGACAGACAGACAGACAGACAGACGGACAGACAGACGGACGGACAGACATGGCTATATCGACTCGTCTATTGATGCTGATCAAGAATATATATACTTTATATGGTCGGAAATTATTCCTTCTCTATGTTACACATAATCCACTTTAACATTAAATACAATATATACCCTTTTACTCTTCGAGTAACGGGTATAAAAACGAAAAATGCAGAATCATAGATGAAGACTATATATATCAGGGCCCAAATCTAATCGGATCGGATCATTAATA
Organism: Drosophila bifasciata; assembly: GCA_009664405.1. NCBI lineage: Eukaryota > Metazoa > Arthropoda > Insecta > Diptera > Drosophilidae > Drosophila > Drosophila bifasciata. The sequence continues at coordinate 11,246,592 of CM019042.1, forward strand.
TATAGCCACAATAGAGGCAAAATATACGAAAAAATTCGCTCCTCCTTTCGCACTCACACACCAAAATCGAGTCGATTTGGTTTTTGTATTTTGTGTCGGATCTCAGAGACTATAAGAGCCAGAACAACTTCAAACTTTTGGCCAAGACTCTCCTGTGATACTAAACCTGAACAAGTGTATTTCAAAATTTCGCCCCCGCCAAAGGCCCCTTCCGCCCCTAGCACAAAAGACGAAAATCCACAATTTTGAAGATAGAAAACCAAAATTGCAGTATCATAGGAAATGATCATATCTTACCAGATTCCGACCCCAATTCAGATCGGGATCATTATTGTAGCCACAATGATCAAATGAATTTTCAGCATGAAACCCCCGCGCCGCCGTTCTGTGTTTCCCTCGCCCGATTGCTGCGTAAGTCATTTTATTGGGGTTGATTGACGCAGCAGCTTCTCTCCATTACACACACTCACGCTCACACGCTCTGCCTCGTGCAGTGTACGTGTGTTGTTGTGAGAGAACTGATGTAGATGTAGATGACTGATGTAGCAAAAATGTAAAATGTAAAACTGATAAAACATTTTAAAATTCCACATAAATCACTGATTACAGGGTATAAAGTAGAGTCGCGTTCGAAGCGACTCCGTACGTTCCTACTGCATTCTGGTATATTTTGCCACTAGTTTAACATTTTTAAAATAAAAAATTCTATCTATATGCATAGCAAAGAAAAGAAAGAAGAGTTCAAAACAATATTTTTCATGCTTAAAGTAAGGCCTTTTGCTAAACAAGAACAATGTTCGTCGAGGTTTTTTGCAATGCATTGCAAATGTAGGTAACTGAGGATACGAGTATATATAGTATGTCAATTACGCTGCGGATACCAAAATTGATTGCAGGAGCAATAGCAGCAGCCTTAACAGAGGAGAGGTCTGGACTTACCAAGGATACTGACACCCCAGAAGGCAGAAACCCCAGTACCGCAAAATCTTGACGCTCGCTGGTTGTTCATTTTCAGAATTTTCCTTTTGCCCTGGCAGTGCAGTTGACATGTAAAGATAGAGACACAGAGAGAGAGATGAGAGAGACAGAGGGAGAGAGACGTACAGATATATATACATGTACTATGTATATGTATGTAGTGCCAATCAGACTCTTATAGGGAGACAGGCTACAGTTTGTTCCTTCGCTGGCCTTATCCTTTATGCAATTTGTCTTTATGTGCCACCCTTTTTGCTCACTTTGTTCGGTTTTCCTCTCCGTTCTGGGGCTCCGTGGCATGCGGCTTGCAACTTTGAGTGGTTGGCGGAGATATGCCCGACTTTACTTACGTTGCCTGCATTTCAGGTCTCAACTTTCGTCTTCATTTTGATGGTCTTTAAATATCCCCGAAACAGACAGAATTATGCATATGAAACATACTGCTGTGCCGTATTTTCAGTGAATATTGAACAAACAGCGCCCGGTAATTTGATGACTATAAATCATACACCTACCAGCAGCAGTCTGCTCCAGTGCTATGATTATTGGCCCTCGGGATTGCATTTGCACAGAGTAATCATCACTTAAGGGCCCAGGGATCTGGAGCTTTTGTACCGGCCCTCAGGTAGTTGCCAATGGAACGCATTCATCATCCAGTTGGCTGCTCGGATTCGTTGTCATTGTCCCTAATTTAAGGTAGCCATTGGCGTGGCTCCTTCAGGTGTGTGTTCACCAGTCACCAATTTCAAGCAGATTAGCGATTCAATCATCAAATTGCATGCAGGGACGTATCGGACTTCATGATAACTTAATTGATGGATAGGTTAAATTAGCTTTGACTGGAATCCCAATCTGTTTTGAACTGTATTGGTTCAATTCCCGGTTCAATGGATATATCATATTAGAACAAAATGAATAAAGAGAATGTCAGCTGACATTTGATTATCCAAAAAAAAACCCCAGAAAAAACACGATATAAATTTGGCTTACTATTTTATATGGCTTAGTATAAATAAGATTAGACCAAATATTCTGCCTGTCACTCCATAAGCCTTAGTCATTGTGTATCCAATGGATAAGCATTTTTTGTTAGCTTTTTCATAAAAGAAAGCTTTTCCCAGCTATTTTTATATGAAGACAAATCGAAAATGGCAAAAAATATGATTTATTACCCGCCAAGAAAATGGCAACCAGAAATGGGTAACGAAAAAATGTTATTTATATAAAGGCACGTACAATATCCATGGATAAACCATGTGTCTCGCCATAACTGTATCAAATGGTTATTATAAATGTGTGAGCAGCTTTAAGGAATCTTAAATGGTTTTTTATTGAATTTCGTCAAATATTTGCAACGTAATTTCGTGCCTTAAAACTTCCATCAGTTCCTCGAAAGATAAGTTAAATGAAATTCAATTGCTTGGGGCCTTTTTAAAAGGTTCACATAAAAAAAAGATAAATGTTTTTAATGCTGTACATTACTTGTTGAACTGCTGGCCAGCGGCATTTTCCGCTGAAATAAATAATCTAAATGTGGAATAAAAAGCTCATTAAATTATTTCCATTAGGCCACTCGTTTTTAAGCACATCTAATTTGCAACAATTTGAGAGCCCTCATATTAGGGGTCCCTCTCTTTTGGTGCCCCGAATCCCAATTGTAGCCCAATGGTGCAGCACATACACGACCCGAGAAAAGGGGCAAAAGATATATAAAAAATTTTTATTCTCTTTTTATGAGCACACAAGCTGCGGCATATCACACAGTTAAACAATTGCTCTCGACTAGCCAGGACATTGTTTAGCCGTTGTTTTGTTGTACACTTGCACAGGGTATTGCGATTATGTCTAGATGTTTTACAGTGAATCGAATTTATTTGAATTAACAGTCGAATTAATCAATCATATCCTTCTATTTGTCTTGTGGAGAGTTGAAGCGAATTACAACCATTTATAGTTTTGAAAGTGTATTAAACATTTCGGCCACTGAACCTAAGTTCCGTTTCTTGTGGGTCTTTGTTTTTATCCCTTGTTGTTCCTCGGGACATTTACTTTTATTGTGCCACTGGTTCAGGGGTTCAGAGGCATTTTGATTATGACGTTAGTTCTAGTAGCAAAGTAGCAAACGATGGCTGCAGGGCAGGACTGGGCAGGGATACATTTTTGGCCAAAAGGATCTGGCATAGACGTTTCGCCCTGTGTGCTGGCTGGCAATTGCAGCAGCCAAAAAGGAAATGTTAAGTGGAACTTGTACTCGAGAACTAAGGATGCACCAAAGATATACTCGCTCTTTCTTTTATGTTATCTTAATGCGGAAGTTACCCAGCTCGGAAGTGCCACAAAGAACTTCAAGGCAAAGTAAGTTCCTAGCTCGCCAGCAAGTTGTCGGAGTATTAATTTTTTAGTTTTATTTGAATACTACACTCGGCGAACATTCGGCCTTAAACGTTTTATGTGGCAGAGTATGAGTACTATGAATATTACTACCGAACCAACTACCCCAGACCACGGCCAAGTGCCAAGTGCTCAAGTAGGGGGAAACATATCCCCAAAGTTTATTAAGAGACAGATTCAGAAGCGGGGGGAAAAACGTTTTCCTGTCTTTGAGCCGTCAGCTGTCAACGGTCTGATTCAGCCGAAAACGGAATTGTTTTGTTGTCTCCGGCATTAGCGGACAGGAAGTCAGCTGTTGTCCTGTTGTCCTGTGCTCTGTGGCATAAACTAAACAAAGACATGCTCCATGACTCCTCCTCCTCCACCTCCATATCCCATTCATTCTAGCAGATGGAGAGCTCCAGGAATTAAGCAGGAAAGAGCAGCAAACAAATTGTTTATATTCAGGAAGTCACGTAAAGTGTCGTGTCCTTAGGAAATTCACAGGAAAACGAGCTTCAAAAAAAAAACCAAGCCGAATAACAACAGGCCAGACAGGAGGTCGACAGTCCTCAACTTAATCAACAACATCTGGCTTAAAGGCCTTTAATATTCTTTGTTACTGGCAGATTTTCTAATCTTAATTTTAAATTTTAAGGTAGATTTGATCGTAAACCTTCACTCGACCCTTGCCGGGTTTATTCATGGGAATTTCTAATTGCGTTTTCCTAATTAAAGTGTGGGGCTCTCAATCCATTCAACTAGTTGGAAACCACAAAATATGCCGCCACCACAGGACTAAGGCTAAGACAAAGACAAGAACTGGGCCAAGACTCTTATCAGCACTTTGGGGAGTCATGGGACTCTAGTTCTATTAAGCTGGGCATTGTTCCGGTTTTCAGAGGCTGGTATTAATTAGATTGTCCTCAGGTCACACAGAAATGAACGAAGAATATCAATTTAGTTCGGAGGAAGTTTTCAATGTACGATTTGTTTTCTGTATGACAAGCCATGCCCTCACGGATAACAGAGCCAACACGCATCTCATACATGTTCGAACCTTTACAACATTTGGTGTCTCATCAAACTTGTTCCGTTTGGCAACATATTTCAGCTCATATTGGCAACATATTTCATAAATATTTAAATAGTCGAAAGACAAACCATTAGTTGGGCCTTCAAAGTCAACATAAAATATTAAATATGCATAATGGCAAATCTGGTAAATCTGGGAAAACTGTTTAAATTTTGGATTATGGGGCGGCCTTAAAAGTCTTGACATTAATAAAGAAAAACAAAACTGTTAGTCACTGGGAAACTGTTTGCCCCTTTTTCCGATTTTAAAACCCCTTGCATCTGTTGCCTTTTTGATGGTTTTTATGAGTGTCCCATTGCTTAGTTTTGCATAATTAGAAGGGCCTTACGATTTTACACCACATAGAGAAGGTGTCTTTAGATACCATCCTTTCACTCATAAATGGGACCTCCATTTAAGGTAATACAAATTACACATACCATTACGCCGAAAAGCACCGCATAGACTTTGGGACTGTCCCCACACTGAATCCTGACTGTAACTGATAGCAATGTTTACTCAGATGCCGCAGACACCATTCTTTTGTCCAGACACGCCCTAGAGATTCCACAAACAAGTGGCTAAGTGGCAGTATCCTTGAATAAAAGTCCTGGGGCTAAGAGCAATGTGGCTGGAGGTTGCTCTGCTTTTTGGGGTTTTAAGTTACATTAAGCGTGAGCTTGGAACCTTTGTTTAGCTGCCCTGTAATTAGTATTGTTTCAAGAGGCCTATAAACTTGGAGAAGAATTAAAAGATTGGTATTCTATTTAAATTCACTGAATGATACTTTAAAATTTTCTTTCATTTAAATTTTTGGAAATTGTTTTCCTCTCATTACCGAGAATTTACAGTCGAACCTTAAATTGTTTTTTAGGAAATGCTTTCTCCTTTCTGCATTTTTAAATCAAATTCCTACATTTATTGTTTCAATTTATTGTTTGCCACAAATTTTTCAATCATTTTGTAAATTCGTTTCATTCTTTTGTTGCTGTCGCCTTAGCACGTAGTCAAATTGATTTTTTTCCTATTATTACAAAAAATTATTGTGGCCATAATTTGTTTGCAATTTGTTTTTGTAAATTTATTTCTTTAATTTGCATTTTGGGGAGTATTTATATTGAGTTCTTTTTTATTACACAAATCGAATTAAATGGAAGGGTCTAGGTCTGTCTGGAATGGGAATGTCTTTTCGTTTTGAATGGCCGTCTGTGTATGTAAACCAATATTTATGGATATTGATGTCGTCTGCGTCTGCCTCCACCCAAAGATAATATTTATATGACCCAGGAGGGTCTTGGTCTTTTTGTTCTGCTGGCTGCTTCGTTTTGAGTTGACCTTGTTAAATCACAAATTTGTTTGCGGATTCTGGAATTATTAATATTGTTTTTTGTAATCTCAATGACAAATATATGTAATAAGATTGCCTTAAAAATGTTCTAATAATTGCCATCAAAACGCATATTTTTAAGTAAACGGAATCCTTTTTTTTTTGGGTTAACATTTTCAACCACTTTTTTATGTCACAAACCTGTTCTGTTCCTGCCCGGCTTTTTGCATGGGCTTTTTTAACAGACAATCACTGATGTTATTTATCCCAGAAATATAGCGAACTTCATTAGCGCAGCCGGATGGGATAATAGGTGACAGAAAATTCTCGCGGCAGGGAAGAGTTTTAATTACCACAACGGGCGGATTTATGTTCATGACGAGCCCGACAGCCACTACAACCTAATAACCTACGTAAACCATTTTTCTTCGTGTCCTCGATTTTATATTTTAATTTATGTTGTATTTCTGATTATCCTTTCAATGTTGTGTTTTATGTGTATATTTCTCCTGAGTTCTTATTTCCCTATATTTTGTGTTCTGAAAAAATTTGACAACTGTGGTGCCGGTTTCATTTCGTGTGCCATTGTTTTCTCTATTTTAGGTCACTATTTTTTCAGAATCCCTTTTTTTACGACTGTCATTTTCATAACAATTTTCATAACGAGAGGTCGCTTTTGGTTAGCTTTTTGTTTCACTAAGTCTTTAATTGTGTGGAACTTTTTTATGGAAAGACAGTCTTAGTCGAATTTTTGTTCTTTGACAGACGTTTACAAGTTGCCATCCATGTCTCTTAGTTTTCCTGCCAATTAAGTTTTGAGTTTCTCTGTGACTTCTCAGGCTTCTATCTGGGATTTGTGTTCCCTTTTGGTATGTTTTTTTCCTGGTCTTTGAGCTTCAGTTTTAATTCCGTTTTCCTATTTTCCGTATCCGGAATTCATTGAAGTGTTGAGAAAACATTTTTAATTAAATTCTGAAGTGACGTGTACAAGGGTTCGACAACTCTTGTGTATTAATAAAACAATCCTTTGTATAAATACTTGAATATTCATATGCCACGTTCACCAGACCACGTCTCGCCACAAGACTGCAGAGACTCACACAACAGCGGTAAAATGTTGTAAAAAAATACAGAGATAATTGAGTCAGTGAGAGGCAGACAATGCGAAAAAGAGAGAGAGAAAGAGTCATGGCAGGACGTATTTGTTTTGTGCGCAAATAAACGGAAAGAATGAAATCCCTGAGTGGAGACAGTGCCATGTGCTCGCTCGTCCTTCATCATATAAGTGGGTATTAATGTGACAATAACGAAACACTTCATATACCATATATTACATTGCAGAAGGTTCATGCAAACATCTCTTCAAATTGCAAGACGAGTGTCGATTAATTCTGACAAATGGCACAAAAGAGGGATTTGGTCGGACTGGTGTCTCTTACATTTTTATGCAAAGTTCTTACGGTGTAAAAATACTCACATATTCTATGGGAAAAATAGTAGAAAACATTGAATAATTTGTGGGATTTTTAATTGAACTGGAAAGAAATTTTCAAAATTGTAAATTTGTGGAAGTTAATTAACTTCTGTAGAAAATTATGTTAAAAATGTACATATTTCTCTGCTACTTTTTCCCTAAAAGAGGGAATAAATTAGGAAAACCTTAGATTTATATTTAATTTAACACAGATTTTGTATATATTTGCACTGAATATGTTCCATTATAGATCCCACTTTTCACATTCCCTACTTTTTTAGTTTTTATTGGATCAAAACTGAGATGCAATAATAATTTCCTTCGGTTTATTGCAAAGATTCCCGAGTGTTCGTACTAATTGACAGTAGACAGGAAGGTGGCCCTGTCGGTTGGGTTTCATCATTGACTACTCAATCACTTTATTGATGGACAGTGTGTGCACCTCAATTATGATTTGATGGGTTCGAGTCGAGTGACTGACAGTATGCGTTAAACTTGACACATGGCCAGATGGCCCAAATGAAGTTTCAGCCTCAATGCATGTCATTTGGGCGCACTAAAAGCTTTTACACCTCCGGGCAGGAGTGCTCGTATCTATCACCTTGTACTTCTGTGGGCTCTTTGGTGTGTGAATGCAGTTGAGCAATGCAGTAAATTGTGAATGGTGAGAAATTAAGGAAACTCTGAGCAATCAAGCAGACGATACAAAACTATTGAAGAGGTAACCATCACGTAGATTGAGATTATTGTGGGGCAGAGCAATAACCGAAGACGTGTCTGTTGCGGTAGTTTCCAGTTGTTTTCTTCCATTTTGGGGTGGTTAGGTTACAATTTCGAGCCATTAAGCCAGCCCTGGTAAAGTTTTAAAAGAAGAATTGGCCAGCCAACTTTTATAACGAGAACCCCCACCCACACACAAAAAGGCCATCAAAATAGCCACAGAATCATCATTCAATCCCCTCCGATATGAAACGTGCCCAGTTTCGGCGAATACGATGGGGATGTGGGAAGACTTTAATACAATTTGGTCCCTTTTCCCCAGGTAGCATTGAAGTAATTGAAAGTCGAATGCAACTTCCACTTTTCAGGCGTCTCTGGCGAAGTTCAATTGCATTTTAATGAACATTTTCGACTGTTGCTACTCTGCTGTCCGAAATGGAAAGTTTGAAAGCTCTGTCTCCCTCGAGTTTTCCGAAAGAAATAAATAAATACAAAGGCCATGTCAGTGTACCTGTCTGTGAGGCCCCTGTGCTGTGTTATGGGGTACATACTGGTATCTGTATATGCCAAACAAATGCACTTCAGGCTAAACAAGTGTTTATGCAATCCCCAGTTAGACTGTGTGTCTGTTTCTTTACGGGTTAGTCCAATATCCGGTCTCATTCCTCCTCCATTTCCGACTGATATTTGCTGTGGAAATGGCACAAAATCCAAAAGGCAGTTGACAATGCCAGAGGCTTCTGAAGTATGTTGAGGTCCTCAGAGTCACATAATGGATTTCAATGCTGCAGTAGGAAAAGTTGTGGGCGCTTTTCCTTTCGCTGTACTCTCTTTGCCTTATGCTCTCTGCTCGTTTGCCTTATCCAAGTCCAGATATTTCATTATTTCCAAATGCCATTTGGGCAATCAATTTGTGTAAGAAACAGTAAACACAATTTAAGCAAGACCATGTCGAAGGTTGATTGAAAGTTTTTTTATTTAGATCAAATATTCTGTTTTTCTCCGCCTGTATGTCCCCACCTCTGCACGGACTGTGATGTGAATTATTTTTGGTAAAAAGAGAAATGTGCCTTCATATCCTTAAGTTTTCGTTTATGTCTCTCTGGATAACCGTTATACCTTTTTTTTAAGGTAAGTTGAGAATGGTGAATCAATTTTAATTACACGATTGCAAACATGAACACCCATTCAGGCCGAGTGGAATTGTTGAAATTTTCAATCAAAATTGAAAGAGAGGAATCTGCCCCAGGCATTAAAAAATACCTCAATTCACTATTATTGGTGTTTAATTTGTAAGCAATTTTTTATTTCGTTTGGTTTTGACAACTGTTTTCCATGTGTCTATATGCAGTTGATTCAGGCGTTTATTTCGCCAAATTCTGGCACTTATTTTGATAACCAAAATTTGATGTTTCCAATGAACATTTCGGTGGGTTTCAAATGTTATTTTGCAATAAAGAATAATTGTAGGCATCTTTTAAGTATTGTATTTTCCCTTTAAAGCTTAAACCCAGCTTCGTTGATAAAGTATCGATAAAGAATCTCAAGTATTTAACATTTTAAACAATTATGGATTTTCATTTTAAATTTCAAACGAACTGTAATCTTTATCTTACTTACAGTAAACAATTTATGCCTTAATATATATGTAAAATATCCAGACTGCTGATTTGTCTGAAATTAAAACCTACAAATGTTTGTTTTATTTTGAACACTTTTATAAAAAATATCTCGAAAAGGAACCGCTGAACAAAAAAAAATATACAAAATTTGTACAATTTCCCCAGGACACATATCTAAATATATTTTTTGTTTTTGTTTAATTTTTGTTTCGTGCTCCAATTATGAGTGTTATTCTTGAATGTTAATCGAGCGTGTGAATGGCTCGCATATCCCACGTTCGTGGGTATATTTCACCATCCCCATATAAAGCCGCTAGATATAATAATAAAAAACGAGCGAAGGAGTCTACCTCATAGTCACCGTATACCTTTTTTCAAATGATGAAAAAACATGAATTAATACTGAATTGTGCGAGCAGGAGACTTTATATGAATGGTTTACACTCATACACAGATGACTGTCTACATTTAAATATTTGCTTATTTGTCTAGTTGCTCACGTTGTCAGAACAAATATCATCATATATATGTATAAATATATTTTTGCCTTTTCTTTGCCAAACACATTCCATATTTATCAGATCCAACTTGAGGAAATGTTTCGCATAAATTGGGCCCTGTCGCATATAATTTTCCCCCATTCGATTCGATTGCATTGCTAATAAGTTGATTTAAATTTCATTGAATGCCAATTGGCAAACATATTTTAAACTGCCACCTTTTGGCAAATTATTTGTTGTATTTGTTTTGGGGCTCATTAAAATATTGCCACTACTGCTGCATGGAAATATTTGAAATGATGTTTACGGAAATTTTTTCAAATATTTGCTGAATTTAATTTCTATGTTGAAAGTTTTTATATGATTCATTTTGGATCTAACTTTTAAAACTAAATTAAAAGCCTTTCTTGTGTTCGGTCAACCTTTCCCTTAGTAGTGTCATTTTTACTTCGCCTTTATGTAGTTCACTAATGCTCTCATTTTATTTTGTCCATACATCTCTCATCATGTTAAGTAGATATTAAGAACGTACATTTCTGTTAATAAAAGCAGTCGAATTTCATTAGAAACATGGCAACCAGACGTATCCTCTTATTCTCATGCTCTGTTGTATCATTTTGTAGTTCACCGTCTTACATCATGGTACATGTAAATGGAAACATTTCTGTTAATAAAAGCAGAAATTTTTTCAATAGTTAACAGAATATGTTGACGAATAAATTTATGCCGCATAGCTTCCAAATCATTTTTGACGTTCACCAAATTCATGCATGCAAAGCAAAAGACCGTCGATTTTCTACATTCTGAAGGTCCAAGCAGTTAATCATGTTAAATAGAAAGCAGAACGTAAATTCTGGGCCTGGATTGTCGGCAAATCAAACAGATCAGTCAAGGTACCGCCGGCATGTTCTCATTATGTAGTCAGTTGATGTCATGCAGGTTAACTACATCGTAATAAAGCACGTATATTCTGGCCTGGGTTAAATTTCAAAAATGCAATGTGTAATCGTATACTCAAAATGTAGTCCAGCAGGTCACCGATTTACATGCGTTTTTTCTCCTAGTTCATAGCAGTCATTGGTGAATATTTTTTGTGATTGGTCAGTGGCATCAGCCAGACGGTATTTGCTTGGTCAGATTACAAGGGAACAACAAAATAAAAATGATTTTGTCGCTTATGGACGAATAAAAGCAGTAAGTGCAAATGCAAACCCGCCAGCGTGATAATAATGATCATAAGATAGAAAGGGAGCAGGGATCTGCAAGATAAAGTGTTCTTAATAGATTTCGCTTCAAATCCATTGTAGTCGTAAATATAGTAGTGAGTGTACAAGCAGTAGGCTCAGTGTAAGACAGTGTCAGGTCTTATCCATAACATAATTTCTGTGAGTAAATTTGTGAAATATCACAGCAACAACAATGCCGAGACGCAAGGCCTTAACGAACAACAACAATTCCGTCGAGGGAAGAAGCCGACCAGCCCCTCCGGCGAAAAGGGCGCGCATTGGTTATCACCTGGAACTGCCCAAGCGACGCCAGACGGTGGGCAGCGTGCTGGTGTGCGGCACGGGCGAAACCGGTCAGCTTGGCTTGGGAGAGGATATCAGGGAGCGGAAGCGTCTTTCTGTGGTGGAGAACATACCAAATCCTGTGGATGTCTGCGCTGGTGGCATGCACAGCCTAGTGCTTACGAAGAGTGGCGATATCTACTCGTTTGGCTGCAACGACGAGGGCGCCTTGGGCCGGAATTCCAGTGGGGAGGGAGGGCAGCGAGTGGCTGCCCGCTTTGGTCGATTTGCCAGGCAAGGCGCTGTGCATCTCGGCGGGAGATTCGCACTCTGCGTGCATATTGGAAGACGGGAGCGTGTATGCGTGGGGATCGTTCCGCGACTCGCATGGAAATATGGGCTTGACCATCGATGGCAACAAGCAGCCATCGCCCTTTAATATTTTGGCGGGCACTGTATGCTGCAGCATTGCCTCGGGCTCGATCACTTGGTTATATTAACCACCAGAGGAAAAGTGTACACTCTCGGATGCGCTGAACAAGGCCAGCTGGGACGCATCTCAAAGCGTTCAGCAAGCGGAGAGGGTGAGTTTTTCAATCTTTTCTCTTCGAAATGTACAAACACAATTCAAACATTTTCATTTTCATTCCACCAGGTCGCCGTGGCAAGTGTGATTTTCTTCGAGCGGACCTACTGATCATAAAGCGAACCAAGCCGTTCGAGGCTATATGGACTACTAATTTCTGTACGTTCCTGCGCGAATCGAAAACAGAAATTATTTGGGGCGTCGGCTTGAACAACTACAATCAGCTGGCCCACGTGGATGTGGATCCACATCCAACTGACCCAGAGAATGTGATTTATTATCCCATCCAGACTCCGCTGAAAGACATAAAGCAGATCTCCGGTGGTGCACACCACACACTATTCCTGAAGAGCGATCAACGATGTTATGCCGTTGGTCGGCCGGAGTACGGACGCCTGGGCCTGGGCGATAAGCAGGATGTTGTGGACCAATTGACGCCCGTTAATAATCTGTCAGCTAACATTGAACAAGTGGCAAGTGGCGACAGTTCTTCATTTGCCATTACTGAAGATGGCAAGCTGTATTCCTGGGGCATGGGCTCCAGTTTCCAGCTGGGTGTAGGCGATGGCGATGATGAACTCGAGCCGGTTCTTGTCAGCAGCAAGAATACACAAAACAAGAAGATGCTGCTTGCATCGGGCGGTGGCCAACACAGTCTGTTCTTGGTCGAGGCTGATGCGAAGGAGCAAAAGGAGAACGTGCCAACAGCAGCCTCGAGCAGCAAGAATGCCTCCGAGAATGCAACCGAGAAGACCGTTGAATTTTGCCAAGCCCCGCTTGGCTCCTGCGAAGGAGGCTCCTGTGAATAAGGAGAACAAAACAGCGACTACAGAAGCCACCAGCAGCACGGAGGACAAGACTCCGTCTCCCAGTGACAATGAGGAAACTGCCAAGGGGAAAGGTGGAAAATCTAAAACTCCACCGAAGAAGCGAGGAGGACCCAACAAAAAGTTAAGAACTATAGTTGAATAACAGTTGTCTATCCCAATTTACGCTTATCCTCATTAAGAACTGTTGACGCCTGCTCAGATTCCTAAGATACATATTAATACAATTTAATCCATTAAAACATTTTTATATTTATTATTTTCGCTTATATCTTAGAAATCCAATGACCGGCGATAGATTCCTTTATCCCTCAAATAAAACAACTGAATTGTTTAAATAATTTGATAACGCTAGATAAGTAAAAACACTAAAATTATATGTATTTAAATGGAAAAAGGAAACAATCCTTCAACAGAAGGCTTTTTGTCTTCGACGGTGAAGTCGTCTTGTACACATCATCAACTGGAGTAAGTCACTGCCACTGTCAGTCACTCAAAAGTTGACTCTCCTGTCGCTCTGCTAAGCGGTATACATTTTTAAAGGGTTCTCTTTGAGACACACACCTGCACCTGAGACAGCTAAAAAGATGAAATGAGACAGACCTCTTCCCGCAGCATTGATCAGCAGTGAATCAACATTTATATCTTTAAATTACTGGTGGAATACGGATGTATTTGCCAGTGGAACAATTCGTAAAAAAGATTTTTCATTGTGTCAACTTAATTTAATTTGCCAGCAGCATCGCCAGCTGACAATGACAAGAGGACAAAATCTGGTTGTGCACCTGTACATCCATATGGGAGCCGGTACGAGAACGGTTCAAGACAGGAGGCACATGGCGCCCTGCTACACGTCAAGTGGCACTTATTAAAACGTCAATTACTCATTCACATTTTGTTTGCCCGTCTCGAGAGTGTGCTGCATGAGCCTCCTCCTACCTCAGCTGCCACACTGGTTGACAATGAAAAAGAAAGAGACGTTAACAGGCCTGTTAATTGGTTGAGAATAAACAGCGCTAATTGGCCGACTCACAGATGTGACGATAGCACCCTAATTGCCCAAACGTACAACACAGTCGATATATCTTTATCCAAGTTGTTTAAGAGTTGCCCAATGGTCGGTCAGTTTACTACTCCCACCCAATAAAATTAAACATTTAAAAGTGAAAAACTACTAACAAAAAGGCATTCCCTGAAAAAGCAATCGTCGTGACTTTGTTCTAAGCAACGGGAGACAAATAGTAGCCTTGGTAGCTGCCCACCAATTTCAGGGGCTTTGCAAATATTCCACCGCACACACCCACAGAAAATCAAATGAACAAAATACGAGTACCAATTAGAGTTCGAGGAGAATGGATACGCATTTGAAATGTACTCAATTTGGCTTGATTCTCAAATATTTGTTCGAACCTGATACGTTTTTCGCACTTGCTCCGTTGCGGGCCGGTTTTTTATTTTCATATATACATATATGGCACTTAAAGGAAAACCAAAAAATTTCTACATATATTCAAACAAACATTTTAATGGAAAAACAGTGTAATTGTTGTACTCAACAATATTTGTATTTGAATTTTATAGTTTTGACAGCTGAGTTAAAACACCACGTCAAAAATAGCTCATTTACCAGTAAAATTATTTATTAATTTGGGATTTCAAAAGACTTATTCAGATATAAAGACATCAGCGAACCCTCTATACATTTACTGAAGTCGGAAATCCTCTTCACTTAAAATTATGTACATGTAGTCCAAAACTAATCCAAAAAAAATTTACAAATCACCAACCCAAGACCTCGAACCCACTTTGCTTCATCCTGAACCCATTGTTGACAAAAAAAAAAGAATACAAATTCAGTCTGCGAAGCAAAACATTGAATTAAACAAAATTTTGGAGAACAGAGTAAAAGAAATTCTGAAAGAAACCAGCAACAGTAAAGGTACGAAATTACTTGTACGATTTAGACGACAGACAGCAGGGGGTTTTTTTTGTTTAACTCAACCACTATAATGAAACCACTTTTTACAACAAAATAGCAACAAAAACGATACACAACAAGAACAATTGGGGATATTCATCCCTAACCCAACAAAAAAAAAAAAAAATTGCAACCAGTCTTCAACTAATTGAGAATTCTGACCAACATGCGAATGAGGTCACATGGTGATATGATTGTACACAGTGTTAGGGAAATGTTGCACAACATTGCTCATATGACCCAGTCGACCTGACATGGGAGGAATGGATTGGGAGTTGGTCTATGAAGAAATGGACCAGTTCTTTTGTGTTCCAATTCGTTTAGTTTTAATTAAAATTGCAAAATATTTACGGTGTGAGATAATTTATTGTGGGCTGTTGACATATTTTAATGAAGTTCTAATTTGGATAATTGGTAAAGAATTATCCATGAAATTTAAGGCAAATAATTTGTCACAAATTCATTTTGGTTTGTTACATGAAATGTTATATGACATGGTCTATGACATGATTTATATAACATGGGTATTCATGCAAGACCCAACAACATTCAATACATAATGCATTCATGTACAGTCTTTTATGTCTCCTCGTTCATGGGTTTCTTGGTGAAGTCATCTAGAAAGTTTCAGTGACACGTGTCGGTTGTTGCACTAGAATTCAAAGGAACACAACAATTTTTTGTGTGTGCAGCAAACAAAACATGAGGAAGGGGTATCATATCTTAACTGTTGGAAGATAGTGTTTTCGGTCTCTCCATTGTTCTGAGGGAATTGTTCAAATATTTATGATGCAAAAAAAACTTTCACATATCATTGCACATTTGGAACCCACTCTCAAACGATAGAGTTTCCTCAAGCCATCAGCGATGTTTGAGCCCCAAAATCTATTATGAAGAAAGTAACTTAAATAAATGTTAACTACACACAAGACAGCAATTTTCAAAATATATTCTGATAACATGAAACACCAAAGTGCACTTAAAGGAAGTGGCTTGAGGCAGTTTCAGTTTACTTACAGCCACATGGATTATTCTACGAGCAGCCATAAGCCTCAAGAATATCTGAATGAATCCTACACTTTGCATATGTGGTTTGCATAATTTTAAGCCGTCTGCAGAACAGAAGTTAACCATAGATTGACATGGCAAATGAAGCCACAGAGAGAAGTGCATAAATGCCAATGGATTGCGGTGGTGCATATTGTGGAAATGTAAATTTTTGATTGGACCCTCGGAGGGGGGATATGGTAATTTCTTATTTTACGTTGTCGGTCGGAGGCCTCCCTTTCATTCCATTATTTTGCATGCCCCTGTAGCGCAATTCATTGGAATCTGTCGATACCTCAAAGCTGGGGAAGCTGTACAAATATTTCAAAAAATTAAAAACCATAACAACGGCCATTGCAGAAACAAAGGACTGGAGCAGTCCATTCGCTAACGAATCGAGGGATGGAGGCAGCGCCAATTTCCATCATTATGGGTCTTTTTCGCACTCGAAATAACACGAAGAGCGATGAATGGTTTGAGTTTGGTTGGAGAAGCCTCTGTTTTTTCAAAGACCGATTTTTGGTCAGAGTTTTATTGCCCTTTTGTTAATAAGACTGACAAGACCTTCATCTGTTCTTTTTGTAATAAATATTCATTGTTTCAATTCTCATTGTGTGGGGAAAAATATTTTTAAAATTTATTCATATTAAAAATTAAATTAATATTTAAAAACCAATTGAACTATAAATAAATTTAAATATTAAATAAAAAATAAATAAAATAAATGAAAAATAATAAATTTAAATATAAACATTTTAAATTTAAATATTAAATATTTTTTAAGGGGTTAATATAATTAAATATCAACTATCTATATTAATTTTACGCCATAAACAAAAATTTATTTGGTTGTTAAGTGTGGCGTAATCTTATTTAAATATCCATTTTTCTATCCCTTTAAATCCAACAAATTAGTAAAATATTGCTATAAATTAAATTTTATTCAACAAAAAAAATAGCTGAACTTTTACATTTCAGTTCCCTGGTGTTTCCCCAATTTTAGCAAATTAATTTAAAAGTTTTAATAACTAAATATTGTATTAATAACGACGATCAACATGCGCCAATTTCGTGGCATTCAAACATACTTCAATTAACCCCTCAAACTCCTGTAAATAATGTCAAGGGGTATCGATTTCGCTTGAATGGAATCGTTTTCCACTCTACTTGATTGCAGTCATCGTTTTCGGTTTGCCTTTGCCTCATTCAGATTTTCCGCATAATTTCTGATTTAAGAACCAAATGAAGTGCAATTGCACTCGACTGAAGGCAGGAGACAGAAACGCTGTCAGTCTGTCATTATTCGTTTTGCAATTTTTTTGTCATTGAGTTCAATTTGACTGTGGGAAATATTTTCTTCAATCAATTTAAAAGCATGAAGAAGAATAAGTGATGCATTTTTTTTAAAAAAAGTGTTTATATAATGTGAAATTGATTAATATATGAAACGAGTCTAGTTAAATTATATGAAAAAGATAATGTTTTTTAAAAGCTTTTGGCAGCTTTTCCATATATTTTTATATATTTTAAAAAGTATTATCAAAATAAATTTCTGTTAAAAGAAATTAGTTTTTTCCATTGATAGTAATCAAAAAACATAAAAAAACAAGGAAATTGTAATATTTATACGAATTTTCACAATTTATTTACGACCCCCATCAGTGATACCTTGCCCAACACAAGCAGGCAGTAATTTCTTGGCCCATTGGCCAAAGCCTGGGCCAAACCACACACTGTGCGCCAACACCCACTCTAACACTTACAGAGGGTGGCATTCTGCCTCAGCAGGTGTATAATATTTCACCCACTAGGAGGGCATAAAGATGGAATAAACTGACCACACCAACAGTCCCATAAATTTCTGGCTATCAACACTAGCACTTGGCACTGTGGGAGCACCTAATCGAGAGAGAGAGAGAGAAAATGAGGTGAAAAACCTTGGGAAAAACACATCTACCCTTGTAGGTATTCCAGGTGTTTGCCTGCAGACCTGTTTTTCCTCTTTGATGTGGAAAGAGTGGGCGCAGTTTGTGGAATTGCATTGGGAATTATCGCAGCAGCCAGCGGATGAATGTTCGTGGATATTTATATCATTTCCATGAGTCTGCAATGCATTTAAAATGACATCCCTAATGTAATATGAATATCAGCTCAAACGAAATCGCTTATGCCAGCATAAAATCCTTTGCCAACTATTTAAGTATTTGCCAAATCCTTGGCATAAAAATGGTACGCATTCCGAATGTCTCGCAGTGAAATGGAAAATGCCTCAGATCCTTTAATACGACTAAGAAAAAAAACAAAGCCAGCGACTGTAGAGGCAGAAATAAGGAAGGCATTGTCTTACGGAACCCATCTTGGGTTTATGGGGCACAAAATATCATCCCCAGCTCACATGGCATCCCCCTGCTGTGTTGGAGCTTGACTATTACAATATTCCCGCCATTCCGCTGCCACTTAATGAAGCAGAAATGTGGCCCATAGTGTGGCCAAAATCCCGGTTGCTTTCAAGCCATTGATTATGCGTGCTCTTACCAGATTTTGTACTCCCCTCTGCGAAACACTTTACATACCTTCTATCCTTCTATTTATTTTTTCCCCCGCTGATGGTTTTCGTGAGTTGCAATTCCATGTCTGCGATTTTCGTTTGACGAATGGGGACCACCACGAGTGGAAGCATATTGATCCCGGTTATATTTACCAATTTATTCATGTCAAAAACGTGAACAGAAACTACAAACTACTTTACAACATCCCCATCATCCATCTCCCATGAGATGGAGCTTCAGGATGGCGCTTTGGATGCTTTCCCATTGAGCAGATGCTTCCCATGCAGAGATTTTTTGTTTCTGTTTCTGGTTGAAGTTATGTTTCTGTTCCGTTTTTGTTATCCTTTCATTACAATATTTCAAGCACGGCACTCGAGGAAGTGCAAGTGTATGCACATCAATTTCTCCCACTCCAAACACTAACTCATCCAAAAGGGGAAAAGCCGAAAAAAAACAAACCCAATCACCGTGAGGAACACCATTCAAGTTCAGAAACTTCTGCTACCTGTCTGTGGATTTCCAATTAAAATATATGTAGCTCAATCACAGGCATTGAATGTGATTAATCAATCATTGAATTCGACTCATCGTTTAATTATGCGCTAATCAAAGTCAGCTCTTTTTTTGGAAGCTCTTTGATCGTTCGTTTCGTTTCATTTTCTTTCTTTTCATTTCCTTTAGTTTTTTTTTTTCCCTGCTTGAATCACAAAGGATTAAATTAAATATTCTGCTAATCAGGCAAAAGAATTTTTGCGCAATCGGCAACTAAACGTCGGATTTCGTATCCACTATTCAAAGCCCTCGAGATGTCGACAGTCAAATGATTACCAATTAAATATGCAAATTGTCTCTCTTCGTCTCTCCCGCTGCCAATAAAAGTGGAGCTGAAAAAAATCAGCGGCAAATCCCCTCAAGGATGTGGAATCAGGTTCAATTTGTTCTTTTTTCTCGACTCTTTATCCAATTTCTAATTGAGGACAGCACTTTTCACATTGGAATTTAATTAGCGCTGGGATTTTGCCTTGAAGCGTTCCATAAATGAAAGAAAAGGATTTGCGGCAGCTGCTTAAATTCACACCAAAGTTTTTTCCAGCTTTTCTTATAATTCCGACTTAAGCGAACAAAAGTAAAAAATGTTCTAATTATGAGTAATTAAATTCTCTTTTAAAGCTTAAAACTGAGATTTCCCGCAAAATTTCTAGTTGAATCCTTGAGGAAAATACCCTTTGATTGAAGCTGCCAGCAGTCATCAGACTCAATCCTAATTCTGCCAAACGTTGTGGGATCCCAAGTTCTAGCCGCAGAACTCTTCCTCTGTTTTCCCTCCCCGTTGACACACAATCCCGCATACAGCGAAACTTTTGCCGCAAAAACTGTCGTACGAATGGCAAACTGCCTGAGGATACAATTCCTTTGTTCCCGCAACCAACCCAACTTACTGATTACATATTTGGTAACTCACTTTGGGTGGTTTTTGGGGGGGCAACTACGACAGAAGGTTAACTTGAACTGAGTTCAGCAAGTGACCGCAAACCGAGGATACAGCAGTTGCTTTATTTTATTGATCCCATTCAAAGTCTCGCCTACAAATCTCATTATAATTTAACAAATGAGCAGAGCCCCGTAGCACTCAAAATTGCTAAGCTAAAAGGATTAAAACTGTCAGGAAACAAGCTGTAAATCGCGAGCAGGCAGCCGTGTAATGAATGCGGAAACATACGCTCCATCCAGGTGGAGATTCTGCCATCCGTGATACCCCTGGAAGGTGACACGAGAAGGGTTCACATAACAGGAGCAGCAGTCGCTGCCACCTAACAAGCTATGCTGGCTTTTTGCGGCTTTAAGTTGGAGCCGTAAAGTTACGTCCAACGTAGCTGGATATGGTGGATATCCACTCTGGCACTCATACTCATACTTCCTACTCATACTCCTCTATTCGTACACTCACTACCAGACAGCGTTGATTTATGCAAACAGCCAGCGTGATGTGAGTGAATTAACGCGTCTGGGAGTAAAACTCTGCTAATGGCAGTGGCAACAGCCAGCAGCCAGCCAACAGCCCACAGGCAGAGGGACAGGGGATGAAGCGGCAACGACTTTGAAAACTTAAATTTTTCACATTAATGCCAGTGGGTGTGGCTGGAGTGCCGGAACCGCATAGAAGTACCAGTCTGACTATGCATTAGGCGTGGCACTTGGTGGCGGATGGAACGAATGGGGGGTATGGCCAACGCTTTGAGTCTGCTGCAAATGAGCCGGAGACTGTCAAAGGGAATCGCCAGGGACAACTCCAATGTAAAGTGGAATACAAATTCTAATTAGTTTACTTATATTAAAAACAGCGATTTACATAATTTTGTTATTTTTTATGTTATTTATTTTAATAGAATTTCACGTACTTGTTGGAGGACATGGAAAATTATTGTAAGCCGTGATAATATTTAGATAGTTGCAAAATTATTGAAAATCATATAATATATTTCTGTTGGAACTTTACTTTTTATAATGATTATTGTTAAAAAGCAATCCATTATATAATATAATAATAATATTTTGATTTTTTGCTTTCAGATTTTTTTTATTCACGCTTAAGATAAATGCATAGCACATAGTATAGTCAAATCTACAGGTATATACTTATCTGTGTTACAAACATAAGTATGTACCTTCAAAATGTTAGCTACAGATATATTTATGTATACATATGTACTTATGGGTAGCTACCCATACACACCGCAAACATACGGCCTACAGTAGCTGGAATGAACTAAAAAGCTTTTGGTGGAAATTTATTTCTTTTTTTTCTCCATGACATGAATATTGAATGTTGATTACAGTATGTAGCGCAGCACGTAACCGACTGGTGGACGTGAACTAAGTCGATTTGCGTCAAAATGTATGCCATAGAGTGCAGATTTATAGATTTTTTAGCAGACAAAAGGGTTGCAGACAAAAAAATGTGACTTTAAGGTTGCCCATTTGTCCTTAAAAAAGAACCTGCATATTTAATTCCATTTATATTTTTAAAAAGGTTGAGTTTTTCTTTATACTTAAGAGCAATAGAATTTTAAAGAATTATTTACTTTTTTTTTGTATTCTCAGAATCGGTAGCTAATAATTTTGTTTGACTAGGCAAAGTATCCATCCATTTACATCAAAGTAAAGTAAATTGGCTGCTTGCCTCCCTCCTCTCACTTACTCCGAATCCAATAAAGCAATTTTGTATTGTCAATTTAATAAAGCCTTTTATCGAGTGGATGTAAATGGATTATGTCTGTGTCTCTGTGCTGGTGGAATATTTTATTAGAAAAGTTTTACGCTTCACTGAACCCGCAAGTGGATGATGGCAAGGGAAAATTCCTGATAAAGAGTTAAGAAACCGTCCAAGGAATTTATATTTATGGGGATTATCTTTCAATTAAGCTTCTTAGATACTGGGGGATACCTTCAGTTGCTGAGCCACTGAAAGATACCTTCAGTGGCAAGTCAAATGGAGACAATGACGGGTAAAATTATAGTGCAAGTCGGACGATAAAAGTTTCCTTTGTCCTCCGACGACTGCCGTTGGCTGGGATGTCAGTTATGGCAACAATTTTCGTCACGTCAACAAAAGAATGTCTTGGCTTTCATCAAAAAACAGAGGACACCAAGGCAGCCATAATATTTGCAGTCAACTTGTCTGCAGTTGCAGTTACACTGGCACTGGCAGAGCTGCTTCTCCCACTTGCAACTGAATTGTTGACAATACAATAGAAATGACAAAGGAAATGAAAAGCGGTGCCTGTTCCAGTTTCCTAGAATTCACAGCACCATCCTCCTCTGACTGGCAGAGCCAATTGGAACGTGTAATTACTTAACCCACATTTCAGCCGCCGCCACCATTTCAGAAAGGTTAACTGGCTCCACCAAAAGTGTTGAAGGCCATGGAATGGGCGTAGGCCCGTTCCAGCCCCACCTAAGCTTTTTTCACCCTCCTCATCCAGCATTCCCCGTGGTGTTTAGCCTTGGCTTTGACCAAAAAGTTGGCCATTTGCGGCAGGGGAGGGAGAATCATGAAACGCCTGAATGCGCAATAAGGGAAATTCAAATACAAACCGAGTCTGAATGAATGCGTCGAAAAGTGGAACTTTGGATGGTGATGGGGGAACTAGGCGTGCCAGCTCCTAGCCAAAGTGAATGCCAGAACTGTTGACTGGGTAAATAAGTGCAAGAGTGGTAGGGAAGAGGAAAAGTGAAGGGGTTGCTGGCTGCTTTTAGATATGTCTTTGGCCTGTGTGGCATGACCATTGATAGATGCATTGACACAAGACTCTTCTACGCTCCCCTTTTCGCACTCTGTTATCCTTTTCCTCTATCCAGTTAATGCCAATTTAAGTTCTGTTCATTTGATGTACTTTGAATGCAACTGTGCATGGATGGAGAACTTCGCCATAACGATGAAAGCTTATGATGCGTCTATGAACCATAGTCACATCAAATTTGATTCGAAAGCTGCAGAATAGAAGAGATTTTTCATCGACGGATGCAATCGAAAACATGGCCCAAGAATCGAATGGCGAAAATGTGGTTGCGTTTGCCCATCAAATTTAAGTTGTCGTGAAGTTTCTCGAAAACACATTTTGTTGGCGCAGCTTGAGAAATGAAATTTAATGTTGCAGCTTAAAAAATTGACTAAAATCGAATAGTGGGGCTGATTATGCCAAAATCCCCAGTCAGCACCGTTAGTGCGGTTAAAGTTTTTGCCGTGACAATATGTCCAGATAGGTGGAACGCGAAAAAAGGAAAAGCAAAACGGGCATCGACGCGCAATGTAGCTAAATTCGGCTGTTACGCTGTTCTATAAGCCAACGGGAGTGTCAACGGTCTGTCGGAAAAGCGTCAATGCTGTACTGCTATGCTTCCGCCCCGTAGCCTGTAAAAATCATTCGCGATGCTTAAAAGGTTTAACAGATTGTCAACGGATATAGATGACAATTCTGCGATACATTTTAGAAAATTTAAAAGGAAGATGCTATGGGTTCTACTTGATTTTACATTTACATATATCACGTTTCTTAACGTTTGATTATTAGACAGAGTATTTTTATTATTTTCGAGCTTCGAAATGTGAGAACGAATATTCACAGTCCTGACACAATTTAATGAAAATTTAATTTTTTGTAAAGTTTGGCAGCAGAAAGCCAGAAAGAAAAGGAAAATCGTTTAAGCAAACAATAAATAACTCATACGCAGCAGCGGCACTTGAAGAAAATACGCGAGGCTAATGCTGCCAAGTGGAGCATAAAACATTTGTCTAAGCCATGACTTTTGGGATAATCCAGCACAGATTCCCTCAGACAAAACCCCTCACTGTGAGTGGTGTGCTGGTACCCCAGTTCAGTTGGCTCGTCTGACACTTTCATTCCCTGCTGTTGTACCGGATCCCAGTTCTCCAGCTGCCTTGGCAACTCATGTGTTATGGCATTCTTTTGTCTTGCGACAGGGCAAATTATACGCTGACACAGCTGGAGATGCACGGCTTTCGCCCATTTTCACACTTTGATCCACACCCGTAAGAACCCGCAATTTAATAAAGTGAATTCAAATGGCAGAGGTTTTTTGACTTTGATTCTTCAAATTCGCTAAACAACCAAATCGCATTTAAGTAACATCCAAAAAAAATTTAATTTTGGATAAATAAAACTCACTGCAAGCGATATGGCATAGACGGGACAACAAATTGCACAACTTGCACTAACATCAGTAATTGTGGGTCATACTTCAATTTCAGGGTGCGGTTTTTCCTCCATGCCAAAAAAAAGAGTGAAACCAAAAACCGCAACAAAGTTAAAATGAATGGTTGCAAGACCAAAAGAAAGGGAAAAGCAATACAAAATACCAATGAAAATTGCACAGAAAATTGGATAAAAGTGGGAGTCGAAAGGAAGACTAGAATTATTTCTAATAGGAGGAGGAACTGAGGTCATGGATGAACTGCAGATTCTGCGAAATTTCAGCATGTTAAGTGATTTTTGTATGACCAAAGGTTTGAGGTTAACGATGAAAAAAAATTGCAAATAAAATGGAAAAAATACATAAAACTAAGACAGTTTTTTTCACGTCGTTTAATTTGATCATTTTACAATAATTTTTCTTTTGTAGAAGCTCTCTGAATTTGTTTCATCGATTCATGATAAAAATAAAAAATCTTATAACATGAATACATAAAGTTAGAAACTTTTAGAAAAAACTTTTCATAATTAAAAGTTTTATTTTATACATGACAAAGCTCAAAAAAAGTTTCCATAATGTTATCTTTTGCACAATTTGCTGAAAATATTTTCCACTAACTATCCTTTTTAATTATGGGATTTTCTCTAAACTTTTCCTTGTTTAAACATTGAATGTATTTTTCATCGAATAATACTCGACTCAAAACTTTATTTTCCACACTAACTATTCAAATGTGCAAAACAAACAGAGAACAAACACTGTTTAGCGAGCGGATTAACTATTTTTAGTTCTCGACCATTTATTTTAAATGTAAATTGTGGAACAAAATCCATTACATAGTGTGGGTAGCCACTGGATGCTGTTGCCACCTTCGACGCATGCATCCCGTTATGATATGGCGCCAAGTGGTACATTGCCCATTGTGAACTGGCATAAAAGTTACTAAAGGGGTACTTAAACGCATAAGTTGAAAATTTTGATGCGTTTGCTACGGGGATTAACGGTATTCATTACCATGCAAATTTTGGATTGCGGTCGTACTTGCTCTCTTTTTTATCTGGTGCATCCAGCAGCAGGTGAATATTCCACACAGATACCCACATTTAAATAGAGGAAACAAACTTTGTTAAAGTTTGTCACGGAGAAGAAGTTACAGCAAACCTGTTTTGTGTAAGTACATAATTCCATTACGTAGCCATGAAGAATCGCATTTAGTGGAACCACAGCATTCCATAAACCGATCATTTAAATCATACTTTTTTGGCTGCAAATAATTCCCTGGTATTCATTCAATGAAAATACTGAACCAATGTAAGTGCATAGATAAAAACTTGAAGAAAAATTCCTCAAAGCTTCACCATATCGGACTTAAGTCCACTTTCCGTTCTAGGAATATTTACCTGCCCCACATATAACATCAAAGGCGATTCGCAAGAGGCCATGAGTTTTTGCTGCAATCAACTACTGTAAAATTCCACTAGTGGCATAAGGGGTTACTGCTGCTGGCGATGGGACAGGTAAGATGGTCCTGGGACATGGGCATCTTCTCTCCAAATCCCTAATCCCCAACGGCTGTAAGTGGGTAAATAAATGTGGCCACAACTGCAATCAACTAAGGGCCAAGGGGCAGATGCGGGACAGACTCTGACCGCAGGCTGATGCAGGCTCCCGCTCCATCCATCCATCCATCCAGTGACTGTCGAACTGTCAGCTGCCCTGTCATCCCACAGCCCGTGCCCCCTTCCTGGAGGTAGGGTCCAACTATTGACATTAAATTGTTTATGGGTCTCGGATACGCTTTAAAAATATATGGTGCAAAAAATCATTTTGTAAGAGAAAGCTCCATGGATTGGGGAATTGTTTCTCTGGTTTTTCCTCCCTACCCACCTTCTTTTGTCTCTGCATCGCCCCCTTGTCATGGTCCAATGAATTTCTGTGCACACTCGGGGCGTCATTCTGTTGCCATTGCAAATGCTTTCTGCTGCCGTTTCCTGACATTTTGCCTGCAGTGCTTAGACAATGGTTAAGCGTCGCCTGTTGTCTGGTTGGGATAACCTCCCCTCCTTTTACCCAGCCATTTGTGGGGTCTGACGCCATGGGAATATGCATTTTTAATAGTCGTTCGATTGCGAGCTGCCGCCTTTTTAATTTATCTTTCCTTGGTAAACTGCGACAGACATCTACGCATTGCTGAAGCGCCGCAGGGACTGACGCATATACTCCCACAGGATGCAATCGGAATCTCAGACGAGAGTTGGAGAAGGAGTTTGGAGAGAAGCAACGATAGAAACCAGATGTGGAACTGAAAATGAGGATGAATATTGCGACATTTAAGCAAATACTTGAATAGCAAAAGACAAAATACAAAGCATGTCAATGACTTTTCGTTCCCACAATTATGGCAACCATACACCTGGGTCCTGGGCCTTCTAGGCTGCCATGGCCAAGCTTTTATTTGAACCGTGTCGTGTGTGTCCAAAGGTTAGCCACCGGAGACCCAATTCACAATTGAAATGTCATCTGCACACCTGCAAATTATTAAAATTTAATTCCCCATATCGTTGCGGTTGTCTAACATAGGTTTTCTAATGAAAAAAACCGTAAGGTCTCTTTAATGAAAATTTTCAACATACAATTTGTTTGTCAGTTTAATTTGAAATGAAAAACATCTTAAAACTGTTTTTACATTTTAAATTAAATGCATAAAATTGCCATAAGTGTCGAAAGACAGACTGGAATTATGCAAACATAAATAAAATGTGTGACAAATTCTGGAAATTAAATTGACTGAAATTTTATATGAAATAATTTTGCAAGGCAGTCCATAAATGTTCGATTTAATTTGGGAACAATTGAAAAAACCAGAATTTGAAAGACTGCAAAATATTTTGCTTAAACTTCGAATGTATTTATTCTTTTAATTATTATTCAAAAATTATGCAAAACCAAGCTTAAAGACCAGATATGATTACATATCAAAATGAATGACATTAATAAAACAGAAAACTGCTTAAAAATCTGTTTGACTTATCAAAAAATTTTGAATTATTTAAATCCCTCCTTTTTCCATTCAGTGTGTAGTTAAGACAAATGATTCCAGGGGCCAGGACAGAATATTTGGCTTTATTCAGGTTCAACAATGGCCCACCGTGCTCGTAAACGAATTTGTTATCATGGGTAACATGACAAACCACTAAATTAATTTTAATCTTCTGCAAAAATAAAAAGACTGAATAACGGGGTAAAAACCGAAAATAAAACTAAAAAAAATGGTGGAAATTTCTGGTCCGCTCAAAACTCCTGGGATGTGATGGTACAATAGGGCAAAAGCCAAACGTATTTGGGGAATATATCCATAAACAACAGCACGAATTCAGGGTTTTTGAGTGGTTGTGTGGTTCTTAGTCCTGTCCATGTCTGGTCCCTGGTTTGGTCGCATCTGCAGTAAAAATTTATGAAGGGAAATGAATTGTGTAATAGTGCCATGGGTCGTCGAGGTTGAAAACCAAGTTGGTTGTTTTATTTCCTTCATTTTTTCATTTGTTTCAATTAGCGACAGCAAATGACAGAAATGAAAAGAAATCGGGTAATGGCTTCAATTGGAATAGCAAAAATGTAAATTTATGCAATAAACAGGTAGTTGTTGTGTTAATAAAATAATTAATATTGCGATACATAAATCGAGCATATTATTAAGAGAATCGTTCATATAAGTAAATTTCCCTTTCCATTTAAACTTTACTTTTTAAGCTTTGATTATCATTTTAACGTTACAAAGGATATTCCATAGATAAATGGGGTGTACCTTTTGACCTTACAGACTGGTTTGAAGGTGTAAAAATCGAAAAAAAACAAAATAAAAACGTGGCCAATGTACGATGACAACCAGGAAAAATAAAAAAATTTTTCACACAAGTTTACCTTTATTTTTTGTTGTTTTTTTGTAAAAAACCGAAACGGGAAACACGATGGTTTGCATTGAACTTCTACATATGTCGATAACATAAAATATTTAAATTTTCCCAAAAACTTAAAGTCCAGATATACTATTAAAAAGTTTAATCAACGTTCTGCTGTCTCATGACTGTCCCATAAAATGTACTAACGATCTGCAGTCAGACAAAGGATATTCCGAATGGTACATCAAATGGTTCCGTCAAATGGTACTGGGATCTGGGATGCGGGCTGTAAACCCACCGAAGTAAACATAAACGAATTAGTTATCTCTGGGGAACATGACAACCAGCTAAACTAAAAAAATGTCATTTCCGCTCCGAATAACGACTGAATAGCAATCGATTTTTCCATCCAACCAGCCCACGGGCTGCAATTTCTGCATTTTCCGAGCACCGAATGTGATGGTATCAAGGCAAAAGCTAAAAAGTGTTTGGGCCAATCGATGGTTCAAGACGGTACTGAGTGCCTGTTCATGTCGTAATGCATTTGGTTTAATGGGATTTGTTCATTTAGTGCCGCGTGCGTGTACATTTTGATGTTGCAATGACTGGCTAATTTGTGAGTAGCGCATTTGGAATTATAAACTTTTTTTTAATCAGTTTTTAATTTTCTATATCTTGTTAATACCAAAGCCTCAGCATTTTTCTCAGCAACTGATTGTTTACAACAAAAAAGAGATTCCCTCTTAGGGGAATAGATGTGCCCACTTGTTGAACGTGACAATTGAATGGGCATTTTAGATTTCTAGAGATCAATAAGGAAATTTGAATGCCAAGAGCCTACACAACGAAGGCAGCTCCCAAAACGCAAGTTTCCTCCTTTTATTTTTGACCTGCATATCTTGATAGTAGCTTACTTTTCCCATTACTACCATGAGCTGGGAGAAAAATTCAGTTGGGGAATCCATAAATAAAGCATTTTACTGTCATGTTTTTTTGGCTGTGAGGTCCCGCTGACCGCGAGACTTTTGGCTCGTCAGAAACTACACAAAAATGTGTCACGTTCGCGTTTGGGGCTCACATGTGTGGGCTGAGCCTTCTGTGGATTCGGTGTCACCTGGCGACAAGGTGTTGGCTTTCATCTGGATTTTAGTTACCACGCCCAGCCGCAACGAGCTCATCACTTGTCTCCTCCACTCGACGGCAGGTCGTGGCACGGTGATTAGACCGCCAGCACGTACAGGGGACTTGGCATACAGCCAGATGCTGCTCCTCCAATCAGATGTCAATTACAATGCAGATTACCGGGGATTTGTGGCACCTTTGTTTCGTATTCTACTTAGAGCCCAAGTCATTCATCTATCTTTAGTTTGGAATGAATATATGTGAATATGTGTATCTGAATATATGTGAATATATTGTGTAAGGGTTGTGTAAACGACCGAAGCGATTGAACTGGGGGTCGGCGATCGAAAATGTAATATTCGTAGATAAGAGCGCCAGGGCTTGCCTTTAGTAAATTTATCGAAAAAGTATTTTGGGATTTCCATAGTTGGAAAATTTTTTTCAGCTGAATATACCTTCACTATACATTGTTTTTTAAAATGTATTTAAATTATCGTATATCTAAATGGACCAACGCCTGGCAACAGACATCACCAACACAAAAAGCAACAGCCTGATGTATAAAAATCATAGGAAAAAGACCCCATTTCAATGAAAATATAATCAATACATATGACAATATACACATAAATTTCACAGAAATTAGCCAGCAACAGTTGGCTTTAATCGAGCTGATCCATTTAAATATCCGCTGGCGAAAAGTGGCCAACCTTTATGCGCTTTCATTTTTAAAGTGTGGGTAAATATGTGGTCCTATATGTACATACATATCTATATCTTACGCGATACTAGTATATGTTATAATATATATTCATATTATGCACTTGTTTTTCGGTAAACCACCTGCTGGCTGCCGGCAAATGTAATTAAGAATAAAACCAATTTTCATTTAGCTCCCTGTGTGTTTGCAAGGCTTCTTTGCGTATTCTCTGGTTTTCCCATTCATGGAGTTGCCTCTCATATCATGTCAATTTTTTTCGGCATTGCTCTCAGCCCCACTTCAAGATTTGCCAAGCGGCGGCCAGTTGCGAAACTGATGGCAGTGCTCTTTTTTTGTCTCCTTTACGTTGGCTTGTTCCTTTTTTTGGTTCACCGTACCAAAGAATTGAAAATAATGGAATATGGAATATTTTCAAGATTCTAGTGCTGAAACAGCTGTTGCAAGAGTCCCAAAATCGATAAGCATAAAACTGATGTTGAGGCTGCTGTTGCTTATACATCGACAGCATTGTACAAACTCAGAAGACATGGTTTTTGTCTGTTCTGCTTGAGTTGAATAAATGCCAAAGAAGATTTAACTGCCAAAACAAAAGACAGCTGGAGGAAACATATAAAAGCAGGAGAAGGAGCAGCCCTTAAGCACATTTCCTTAAAGCTCTGGTATACTTCAGCCTGAGGCTCGCCTTTATTAGGGTGTTGCCAGTCAAGGACACTTTTGCCTCTCAAAGATTATCAGCTCTACTTTAAATTATTATGATGACAATGTGGCTGTCACCCCTTGAGTCCACCCAACAAATTACGGTTTGTCCTTGAGCAGATTGGGGAAATGGAGACCAAAACGAAAGGAGGAAAAAGAAAAACATATCTCTATGGGTGTTCTTTGGACATCCCTTACAATACATTGTTTCCTTACGCTAAAGCTCAAATTTGGAATGGTAAATTTCGCTCCTGTGTTGCAAAACACCGCTTATTTTTTCGCTCCTCCACTCTTGCAGAGTTTTTTCCTGTGCAATTGAGTTGAATGGCATTTTAATTGGGTTTTTTTTTCCAGTTTCTGTTCGTTTTTTATCCATTGTGTTCCAGAAACTTGTTTGCTTTTATCTTGCTCCGCTTTTGTTGCAGTTTTATTGGTTGGAATTTAAATCAATTGAGATTTTTACGGGTATTTAACCGACTACAATATGTTTTCTTTCAAATTTAAATTGGAAACTTTTCAAATGATATATCATAGTGTGTTGATAGATGATGCAGTAAGCTTTTTTTCTTACCGTAAGATGTAAATTTTAGATGGAAAGGTGTTAGGAACATATTGTGCTTTTTTATCCTGAAAATAATTTTTATCAACAACCAACAGTAAAATAATTAAGTTGTTAACAAAGAAAAAACACAAATTCTAAAAAATTCATTTAAAATACCATTTGTATGGTGTTGACTACTAGATGTATAAGAACCTAAATATCTGTAATATTATATTATATTATAGTTATGCATTAACTGTTGGCAAGTATGCCACAATTAAGTAATTGTATTGTCAAGTTTTTAATTGAAAATAATCAGCAAATTACTCTTCCCGACTAAGTGCAAAAGTGTGTTGACTGCTTAAATGTGTCACACTCCCACCATCTATGCTCAGTATGATGTATGTACGGGTATGAAAGCCCTGAGAAATCCAGCTGGTAAGGACTCTGACAGACACGCAGCAGCCATCCCACGCAAGACATTGACGAACCCGGCCTTCTAATTTTCTAAGCGAAACTTTTTCATTGCCCTCAAAGTGCAACTAAGTGGGGAGAGAATTCCCACATATGTGGCAGGCACTGAAATTTTAGTATGTTAGTGTGTGTGAATGTGAATAGGAAATGAAATTTCCGCTGCCTTGAAAAGGCAAAACTCATGTCTCTAGAGATGAAACCCCTTTGGCATTGTATACAGCTCTATAGGTAATCGGGGGAGCAGCGCCCTGAACGACAGTTTTAGTCTAAGTTTTAGTATTTCCAAAATTAAGTTAATTAATAAAAGAATTAATAAAACTCATACTATTCAAAATTCTTGTACGATGTCCGAAGCCAAGGAGGAGGCCAAAGATGCTGCCAAGGATAACGCCAAACAGACCATTATGTCCTGCGACTTTAAAATTAAAGGGGAAAATTCCAAAGGAGGCGTTCGAGATGTTCGCTTTGGCCCAGGCCCAGATTTTAGGATTACGCGGCTTCATCATCCAGGTCTCTGAGGATTGCTTCCAGGGTCAGCTGCAGGGTAAGGGCCCGTGTGATCGAGGCCTTCAAAGCAGCTGATCCTGACGGCCGCCGAATACGTGGCTGCCGTCCAGGAGTTTATCATCAAGAGCCTGAAGGCCATCGATGATTACACCTACAATGCCTTCGAAGTGAAGGTCAAACCGGCAAACTAGCTTCTTCTGAAATCACTAGGACGTGGCTCTCAAAGTTAACGGACACTTGAACGATGCCAAAAGTGGAAAAAACGCGTTGGATACTACTAAAAAGCATCTGGAAAAAATGCCTCGGCCTTGGAGCTCCTTCGTTTTGCGATATGCCTTCGAGCTCTTCCTTTTGCGATATGCTTTGGAGCCTTCCGTTTGGCCCGAGCCTCACCCGTGGGGCACTTCTTTTTCTTCTCTTTCAACGGTTTGGGCTTGCATATGGCACGGCGATTAGCTTTGGCCTTGGCTACCGACTTGGCTTGGCTACTCTCTGCATTTCCATAGATTCTTCACAAAACGAAAGAGACAACAATTGTTACAGTCTTTGGCGACTTCCTTGAGGGCCTTGAGTTTTATCTTCGCAGCAACCCTGAGTCGAGGCCTGGCCCGTTGTCTAGCAGCCCTGCGGCAGCATTTCACAAATGGAAATATCAAAACTTGTACAGTATTATTGTCCAGTTTCTTTAACTACTAACTTTACTCTAACTTTAGAATTTCCAGTTATTTCATCTGGAAAATATGCTGCAGAAATTCTGGAAAAATAACTACATTGTAAGGAAAAATATTCTAACCACGGAATTTATTGCAAGTTATCTAATAAAGATGAACACATTAAAAAAATGGCAATAAATTAAATTTACATACCATTTATTGTTTTTATGTATTCCCCCACCTTTTATACACATCGGAATGAAGGTCCGCATTTCATGTAAAAGAGATTATTCCAAAGTCCATCAGTTATATTTTGTTAGATTTTTATGGCAATAGAAATGTTAATTTGCATTTCTATGATTTAATTTACCAAATGCATTTCAATTAGTAGGCAATAGTCAATCTTAATGGATTTCTCTCTTCAACGAAGCATCCGATTATCATTTAAAGTTAATAAAAACAGTTTCATTTTTTTCTATTTATTAGGAAAATATACGGCTCATTTAGATAAATAACATGCAAACGAAGTATATTGTTATGACTTAAATTTCAAACGGGAAAAGAGTGATAGAAAAACAGCTTAATCCAGTAACAAATATAAAACCAAATCTATTTAATTAAAGAGATAAATTCATTAAACTATAGTTCGTTTCTTCGGGACATCCAATTGAGACACAATATATTTTCCGGTGAGTTAAATATTTCCTGCACTCCAACATCTGTAATCCAGACTTTATTCTGCTTTCACATGCTTTTTTTTACATAAATATGTATATCGTTAGTATAAATGCCATTTTTTTTTTTTCCCTGCAATTTGATTCCATTTCCATGGTTCCTGTGTGACATCAGTAATTGTATTGCTGCCTTTTGACTGTTTACAAAGGCAGTTCCCGTTCCCTGCATTCAAAATGCTTGTCGATTGCATATGCCATTCGAAAGAAGAAAATTTAAAGGAGAAAATTTACCTTCACCAAACCGATTTTCTGTCCCAATGCAAAGGAAGTTGTTGCGGATAGGCATTTCATTTGGTTCGAAGTCAACTCCCTTGAACTTCTAGCCAATTGAATATTCCAGCCGGCCATAAGGCACCGCAGGACTCTATTATCAAGTCCTTATATTCGATATCCATGTAATTCATATCTCTTTCAAGTGTCCATTTTATAGTTTCCCGGCCGTGCTTTTTAAGAGTTTCAGACTCTGCTACAGTTCCCATCTTGATTAGCATTCGTCACTTGTTAGTCCATTTTGCCCTTAAATAACCGTTTCCGCTCGAAGCACTTGGATGTCATCGTCGTTTGTGTCACCTCCATGGAAATGTTATTTCCGTCAAGCTGAGGCTCCATAGCATCAAACAGAAACATCAAATCTCGTCGCAGTCATCGTCAACGTCCGTCATTGTCCTTAGCTCTTCCGCGTCATTTCCATTTACCACTGCAGAGTTCCTTCCTGGTTTTTTTCCCTCATCTGTGCACAACTTGACAGCTGAAACAGTCGAAACGTAGATAATGCTCACAAAAAAAACTGCCACCACCCGCAATTTTTTCCCCTCTAATTAATAATTTTGACACTGAACTATGTTCACTATGTTCACTATGAACAGTTTAATGGTTTAATTTAACATATTTATTTTGTTTATTAAGTTTTCATTCTACATGGTGTGTGCCCTTCTGGCTTAGCGTTTCACTGCACTAATTACATTTCAATTTACAACTTTTCTTTTCCTTATCCCTCCACCTGTAATTACCTAAACACGCTCGCTAATTGCCCTTTTCGTTTTATTTTTGTGGAAAATCGAGTGGAGTGGTGCCTTAATGAGTGTTTAAACTTTTAAGCTTTAAAAAAGTGGTTTTGAGGGTATTTATACATAATTATTTATTTTATTTTTAGAGAATTCTTTAGGTGTAAACAACATGTTGGTGCATTAAACTTGATGCAAGTATCCAACGAAAGATTCCCATTTCACATTTCAGGCACCTTAAGTAGGCTGCGTGCGTCAAAATTTCCTGGCAATTACATGTAAATATGCAGACGTTAGGTGTGACGCACGGAAGAGATGGTGGTACCTACTAGCTAGATAGAGATTTTATTTTTTGCACACGTAGGTGGACCCTCATAATTTTTTATTTAATTTACATACGTAAACATTTCAAACTCTACTGGAGCTGTGTGGGATACTTTTCATTTGGATTTTGGAAAACAATCTCATGCATGGATATCAATTTCAAATAGCTAACAAGGTCCATTGATTGTTGATCTATTACCTGATTATTTATGAAGCTCACGTGTTCATCGGATGGATTTAATAAGGCCATAAATCACCAGATTTGGTAACCCTAATTGACGATACTCGAAAAACGGCATAATGGAAATGCGCCAATTCATCAGCTTTATGGCTCAATACCTTTTGATTTACCCTAATATTTTGGTTAGAAAATATCTCCTTAAACACATACGCACTCCTTGAACATACCCATACATCATGTGTATATCAAATTTATGCACACGTGAAAGTCGCCCTTTCCCCCTGCCCCATCAACCATTTTTACATCCTTCTTGGAGAGAGAATACGCAACAGGAAACGGAAACGACGATTTGTCTATTGTCTGCGTCATTCTTTTCTGTTATACGATTTATGTGAGCTGATACAAGAATACCGATGCTGTTCTTCTCATCTGAATAAACTATTTTAATATGAGGGAACTTATGCATGTTATAAGTTATAACTGTGATTTTTCCCATCAAAGTATTTGAAAAATCGAAGAGCGTTTAATTTCTTAAGTCACTGATGATGAAAAAGTGTTTTCTGGGCACATAGAATGCACTTATACATATATGTAGGTACCCGTTCCGAATTTACCTCCGAGCCGGCACACTCCCGAATATAGCATACTACTTGTACTTGAACTACTTGTACTTGTACTAATTGTTCTTGTTTTAAATTGAAAGTCAAAGTCAAACAATAACTTCCGTGCAGCTGTTTAATTTCCACAGCAAATAACTGAACTGTATTTTTCTTGTTCCAACTGGAAGTGGCAATCCAGACTGCTCTAACCAGACCCACAGAACAAATATAAAATAGAAAAAAAGTGGCTCAAATCTCAGGCCATAATTTACCTAAAGAGGGAAAGAGAAACCTCTGCCAAAAATGAAAAAAAAAAAAAATAATTAAAAACTTCTAACGTTTGGTTTCGTTTATTTAACTCTTTTCGGCCAAGCTTGAAATGAGCTTTTCCTTCCTATGTACTGAATAAAAAAACTCTACTTGAAAATTTGTAGCTTACTTTTGCAGCTAGATTACCGAATTTCCTAAAAAATATTTCCTATCAAAGAGGTCAATTCATTTGAACTTCTCGAATTTGAACTATCGCAACAATTTACAGGGCGATGTACGATGGACAACGATGCACCCTAGCATATTTTTAAGAGCATGGCGATAAATATTATGTTCCCAGAGCATATGATGCCGTTACAAACCCTTCCAACCATGGCAGTTGTTAACATACGGTTGGACATTTTATGTCTCTCCTCGATTTCTGTGTATAATTTGTGTGCACAAACTTTGTCATGCGAACTCTCGCAGTTGGTGAAGCTTCCACCAGCTGTGGTCCTCCCACAAAATAGAAGAGAGAATAAACTGAACCAGGACCTGAACTAGAACTAGGTTAGACCACCAGCTGATAAATTTTAAAATTTGCATATTAATGAATGGCTGGGCATGGCATGGAACTGTTGCTCCAGAGTTATAAACTTTTTGCTTGTGGATGGGTACTCTGGGACGCTGCTGTGCGGTCGAAGGTGGGGTCTCGTGTCTCGATAGAAAGTGCAGAGAGATGTCCTCATGTGGACGTGGGGAACGAAACTTTGAGTGGCTTTCATCATTAAACAGGAGCCCAGAAGCCAGCAACTAAGTGCATTCCGCCTAGCTACTAGTAGATTCGATGCACTTCACGCCAGCTAATTGAGATTTTATATTACCTTCATTAGGAAAATAATTCTGGATGGATACACATCTCTAGCACAATCCAAGAAGAGCTAAAAATGCCTGGGGAAAGTTTTATCAGAAACCACTTTTTGTCCCCCGCTGAAATCCCTTTCCTCTTTTATTGGTGCAATAAACTATTCATTTAGGCGGGGCAGAGATTATTCTAGAAGGCATTTCAATAGGCCACGGCCCATGCCCTGAGTATTTAATGTACTCATTGAATCAGTCAGATGTTCATTCACTTTTTGTTTTTGCTCCATTTACCATTGGAATGCCTCCTTCAGATGGTATTCCATTTAAGTTTCACTCGAAATGCATTCATGCATTTTCCTCGTTGACGAGACTTTTTAACTGGAGACTCTGTCTGAGTTGAAGGACAGGTGCAGAACAAATTTCCCAGCCAGATGGAAATTATGAAGTTTTCTAATTCTAATTTTTGCTCCTCCCAAAAAAGTTCAAAATGGCAAAAATCAATTGCAGTTCGAATACTGAATATTGTAACAGCTTAAGGAATCTTCCAAAAAGTCGTTCCATCTTCCTTTTTACAACGTTAAATTAAAAAATATAAGATAAACTGCTGAGCACAGGTCTGGCAGACCCTTTTAGATCTATATTCATTGGCAAGCGAAAATATTTGAGCTGTCTTCTCTCCACGCCAAACAAATTAGCAACAGGCAAAAATCAGGATGCAATAATTGAAGGAGCTTCATGTCTCAAACTTCGACCACTCTTCTGTCCAGGAAAGTTCAAGGGAAAATTCATGGCCCCCAGCTGCTTTCTGGAGCAACGATTTTCCACATTCAGCGCACTCCCTTGGAGAACTGCAGAAGTTTTAGGGAATGGTAACCTTCCTTCAGAAGTATTTTCGCGTAAGGTAGTTACAATTTATGCATACCGCCAGGAACGGCTAAAACAATGCCAACAAATCTGTAAAATCAATCTGGAATGTTTCAGGGGAGCCAGAGAATCAATTCTAGAAATTGGCTACGTTGAATATCTTAAGCAATAAATCTAAAACTGCCAGCATGGAAATATTATATATTTTGCTGCTCTAAATATCCATTTTTTCCAGGTTTTCTGAACAGTTCTTCGGAGTAGCCTCTGGTGGAGTTCTTATACTATTCTGATTAGTCGATGATAGTTTTCTGTCAGCATGGATATTTGCATGGAGTTTCAATCACGTTTGTTCGTCACGCAGAATAACCAAAATCACAATGTGGCAATTTCTCGCTGCTCGACTCCACACGAACTGGAGGAAATGGGTTGGAAACCGTCTGACTTGGGGATCAGGGCCACAGTTGTTTTACATTTCTGCGTCATTAGGTGGAGAATATGTGCTGCAGTGGCTTTGTGGCAGTCTGAAAATATGCTAATAAATGTAAGGATGTGTGGCAGTCAGTCGGGAGCTATAAAGTAAACAGCAGGACGCAGGATGTAAGGATTTAGCTCATGCGTCCCGTTGTCAGTGGCAAAGAAAATAGTCTAAGCGGATCAAGAGCCTCTGGACGGATAAACAGATAAGACACTTGGCTTTGAAGCTGCCACAAAGATAAAATCTTATCTAATAAGCTTCTGTTGAAATACTTTCTCTTGTAATAATTTATTATGGCCGAATAAATTGTGGAAAAGAGAATAAATGCCGCACAGCAGGCAAACACAGCTTTAAAATTTATTAAACTTCACACCCGCTGGGCGGTAAACAAAAATAAATATTATATGTGTGTATAGATTTATATCTATGAAATTCCCTAATGCATTTGCACAAACTTTTCAGGGAACTGCATTGCGAAGGGAAAACAGATTTCGCAGTGTAATGGTCCGTTATGGGATTTTGTGAAGGCATGAGAATGACTTGAGCTTGTGAACTTCTCGAGTGCTGTTGGCGGAATTGCTACAGGGATGGGATTAAAGTGAAGCACCTTACAATGTTTCTCCATCTCTTGGAAGCTTCAATAATGAGTTATGAGCTTAACGACAGTAGTAAACTAAGCAAGACTCAAATTTAGCTCTTACTTATTTAATAACCAAATTAAAAACTGAATCAGAAGTCTGAAGGCCAAAGATATAATGATAGGATGGGGATCTTTGACAGTATTAAACTCAGTTTTTATTGAGCATAGCCGTAGGAAGATGGCTTTTAAACGCCTATGTATAGTAAAGTTGCAGAGTTTCATCAGTTATTAATATCTGAGTATGCGATCAATAAATATGAACCAACGCGAACGCATCAACGATTGACTATTAAGTCAGAAATGAAAAAGATTATTCGCATTGCTTGCTGCTTCAATTGATTGATTGCAAGAGCATTGCATTTTCTTTTCGACTTAACGCTTCATATTGAAATATTTACGAGAGAGCAAAAATAACTCATTCTGGCGAAAAGAAAAGGAATTTTTTAATTAAATGAAGGTGTTCAAGGATTGGATGGCAAAACCTGTATATTTTATTCTGTATCTCTCACATCCGACCAATTGTATTGAAAAGTTGCAAATTCCATACACAATGGATTCCAGGAGCTCCGAAATTTGACGTTTGCTAAAGGAGGATTAAAAATACCTTAGGAAAGATTTGAATCAAAATTAGTTTTAAAGTTTATGACTTAATGGTATATGTCTACAGTCTTCACATTCAATTAGGAGAGGAGCGCCTCTGTCATGGGAGTCGTGTGAGTAATGCAATCAGAATTCCCATGTGCAGTGCATTTTATATCCGACAGTGGGAATTAGTTCGCTGTTGCTTGTAGTGGCTGTGGGTGTGCTTCTGCAGGTTACTCTTTCAATGTGGTTCATTAGTTGTCAAGTAAATGGATGCGTGCTCTATCCCAGCATTGAGTATTTCCTCCGACTGCTTTCATTTTAGCGGTTTACTTTTCGACGCTGTGCCAAACTTTCCACCAGTTTCAATTTTCTTTTATCAAACTTTTCGATTCTTG
This sequence comes from Drosophila bifasciata, assembly GCA_009664405.1. Taxonomy (NCBI): domain Eukaryota; kingdom Metazoa; phylum Arthropoda; class Insecta; order Diptera; family Drosophilidae; genus Drosophila; species Drosophila bifasciata. Next base: position 11,286,392 of record CM019042.1, read on the forward strand.
TATAAACTTTTACCTTCTTTCTCCTTTTTGGTTTCCCTTTTGCAGTGTGTCTTTGTCTTTGTTGCGTATAAATTGCCGTCAATTAGTTTAATTGTTTTCCCAATATTTTTTCTTTCCTTTCCTCTCCTTGCACTCCTTCCTGCTCTTGTTGCCATCCATTGATTAGTTGTGCAATTGTTTTGCAGCTGTCAATGCCTTTGTTTCATTTTATTTCATTTATTCTTTGTATTCGTTTTTAATGGCCATCATATAGGAAAACTGTTGAGTTATTATTGCAACCATTGTTTGAGCCACAAAACGCATTATATGCTGGGACAATTTAGAAATATTGTCCGGGAAAATCCAAAGATGGATTTTTAATTGATTCCCGTATGGGGTTTATTGGTTACACTCTGACTTCAGCTTTCATAGTTCTTAAATTCCCGATTTGTCGTCTAGCTACAGTTGTACCTTAAGAGCAATGTATAACGAGTTAAATTGAAGTACTTTTTTACATCTTAGTCATAAAAATTGCATCTCATTGCATCGCGACCAACGAATATTGCGCTTCTTCTCCTGTAAGACGTAAATGTGCACATTGGATGCTGGAACTGGCACAAAAGACAATACAAATTTTATTAAAATTGATTATGCTGTACTTGAGTTACTGTTTGCTAGACGACGCCTGAAAAAATCCCATAAATCTTTGTCAAATTTTTAAGAGAGTAAAAACAAACGAAATTAATTCATTGAAAGGAATACTCAATACCATTTCCTTGGTACTTAATTTTATAATATTTGGCTGACAAATAAAAAAAATAGTATCGACTTTATATTAGACATTACAATCAGTCAATAATATTCCTTGTTATATGTAAATATTTCCAAGAGTACAATTATCCCACAATCACCAGCAAATTAAACATTCCAAATATTAAAAGAGAGTACCATAATACAATATCTCAGAGTCAACCTTCCCAGTTCTTGTACTTGTACCCCATACTGATTTTCATATTTTGTGGTGTTTTTGTTTTGGGTTTTATGCTTCTTTCAGCCAAATGCCAGTGAATAGTACTGCATGTAATGCAAATTTCCCGGCGCCACAGGACTCTGAACTGCGGACTGGATCCAATTAAATTTTTCTCCAGGAAAAGGAAATTAAATCGACAAAATGTTGTGACAAGAACTGCTATTTGCCAGGAATTGCTCTTAAATATTTAAATATTTTTCCAACTTATTATTTACTTGTTTTGATTAAATTTCCATTTTTAAAGAACTGTGGAAGTTTTGAAACAAATTAATATACGGCATTGCGGATTACAGATGGGATTTGTTGTGACTTCTCTGATATATTTTTTGTAAAAATCATTAAATTGCAGATTATTTTCATAAATATTGATACAATTTAAGGTGACAATTAAAACTAAGCCCGCGAGCTCCTGCCCGTCCAGAGAGTAGCTGAATCGGTGCCAATATCCTGCAACAGGTACAATATTTTATTGCGTAACTCCTAGATTTATTGCGACAAGGGTAGATTTTCGTGAAACTTCCTGTTTCCGGCTGCTGTAATGATTTAAAACGAGCAACGGAATCAATCAAATTTTTTTACTAGTCACATATTCTAGGACACAATTTTTACCACCTCCTATTTCACTCTACTGGGGAAAATTAGTGGATGGCTGTTTTGTTTCCTTTTGCAGATAGCTCTAACGACTAAATTCATTTAGAAAGCCACTTCAAAGGAATGATTAGAATTGACCATCATTGACCCAAGAAATATAATGTTGCACATACTTTGTACATATTCATTAAGAAAGTTAGACATCAAAATGCAACATTTCATATGAGAAAGTCTGGCAAGTGTATAGCAAATAATTGAAAATTCAAGTTTGATACTTAGTTGATATGCTTGATTTGAGAGTTCTTCTTACCAATATTATACTCTGAATTGATTAGTTATTCTCACTCTTCTCATGCATGATATCTGATTAAAATTACTCATCTTGGTCTGCTTCCGAAGCAAATTATAAAAGTTTCCCACCCAAAGAGAAAACTTATACAACTAACAAGGACTCGCTGTTGATTGATGCCCAAGGATTTGAAATTTTGTAATTAATATGATGGGTTTTGTGGCGATGAAAAATACACTCCGAACAGCTGCTGCCCGGCACGGAAAATTGCCAGGAAAATTAGGGAAAAATAAAAGTTTTAAACAACCAAATGAAAGTACACATTTTAAAATTGGAGAAATTTATAGTATACCTTAAAATGGCACACAAAAATTGGGGCAGACAGTGGAAATATACTTTGAGTTCCGCTGGGATAACTTTGCAATTTAAATGCCATTTTCAGGAAAACCACTCTCATATGCATCTTTGACTTGGACCACACAATATTTCCTGTTGACTCTAACCCAAAAGGAAGTTTGCTTTTTGTTCCATGAGCAAGTTTGCCAATAAAAGTGAATGCCAACAATCACAAAGAGTATACAGTCTTTATTGTACACATAAATTTATAGACCGTTTAAATTTTCTAAAAATAATCATCAAAATAATCATAATATAATCATAATATAATATAATTTGTTGGTCAATCATCACGAATCTTTTATTATTTTGGGTGCGACAAATGTTTCGTGTCAGCAAACCCGAATTCAATTAAAAATCCATTATGCAAATACAATTGTGTCCGCATTTGGTTCCCGTTCAAGCTCCTTCATAAATATTTATGTGCCAACAGCAGGAAAACCGCAAGTCTAACCAAAATAGATTTTTATTTTGATTCTCCAGAGTAAACATTTGTGGATGGGGGAAATGTTTTGCTATTGTGATTCCATATTTCCATATTTACTCAGGACAGGGTGGAGTTCTCATTCTCCCATAGCTTGTGGGACTCTGGACCAAACATTTATATATAAATTGGGAAGTTTATGGAGAAACTTATTTAGAAACCATATGAAATCATGTCTTGTGTTCTGACATCGCTCCCGTACTTCATTTGGCAGCGTTGACGGCGAATCTGGCTATAATAATGATCCTATCTGATTTAGATTCGGACTTTTGATAGATATTGGCACTTTAAATAATGTATACTCCACTCAATTTTCATGTCACAATTGGTTCCAGTGATTAATTTTTTTGCCTTTTCTGTTTCCGCAGTAAACCGGACGCATGTCCTACATTTACATGTGGCATTTACACCTATCAACATTATACTATTTGGCGCCGCTTGTTTGTGGTTTTGTGCCACATTTTCGGGCTAACATTGCATATGAATAATTGAATATTTCCCTGTTTTTTATCCTCTCGTTTTTTGGCTGCTGTTTGATTAATTGTGTATACATACCCTGTGCTTGTGTTTTTTGAACAAAAAGCGTAGTGAAGTAAAAAGGGGAGACCTAAAAGCCATGAACAGCAGATGATTTTAATTGATTTCGACCACAGCACGACAGGCAGTATATGCCTATATATTGTACATATAGTATATTCACCTTTTTTCTTGCGACTATTTGCTAAATTTATTTTTGTAAAAAATAGTCTTTTTTTGTAAAAAAAAAAAATAATGAAATGAATTTGAGAATAACAACATTAGAATAATAAAATGGATAGATTTTTATGACTACTAAATGTTAATTTATTTAATCCATGACAAATACTTAAATACATCGCAAACCCCATGAGAATACACAGAATTTCACATTACTTTGTAAAATGCTGCAATCGAATTATAGTTAAAAGAATTTATCTGTATTTTTAAAATGAGCTGAAAATGTTTCGAATAAATACATCGAAATGAATGATATTAACTGTTATTGTTGGTTGAAGAAAGGAAGCCATAAAGATTGACCATTTCTTACTGATTGAAATGCATTTGGTAAATTGAATCATAAAATGCAAACTAAAAATTTCTTTTAGCCATAAAAAATCAAACAAAATTGAAATGAAGGACTTGGGAATAATGTCTTCCACATAAAATAGGGAGCATCATTCCGAAAAATATTAAAAATGTGGGGGAATATATAACAACAATAAATATTATGTCAATTTAATTTAATGCTATTTTTAATGTATATTTCTAATGTGTTTATCGTCTTTATAAGCTGAAGGGCACCTAAGTTCCATTGTTCCTAAATTTTTTCTTTTGAAAGAATCTCTCCGACCGTGAGAGATTGGAGATCCTTAACCACAAAAATGAACGGAGCTTGTTGCTTTTATGATTTATCAAAATAAGATTTCTTCATGCATCAGCATTTATTCCAAGTGGCTTTTAGTTGTTTCCAACGCTTTTGTGGAATCGTTCAAGTGTTCAAATAGTATTAAAATGATCCTTAAGTATCCGTCTTCTTTGAGAGCCATTGCCTGGTGTTTGCAGCGATTCTATTTATCAACTATGACCTTCACTTCGAAGGCATTGCAGGTATAGTCATCGATGGCCTTGAGGCTATTGATGACAAACTCCTGGACGGCAGCCACGAATTCAGCGGCCGTCAGGATCAGCTGTTTGAAGGCCTCGATCAGACGTCCCTCACCTTGCAACTGACCCTGGAAGCAATCCTCCGAGACCTGGATGATGAAGCCGCGTAATCCCAAAATCTTGGCCTGGGCCAAAGCGAACATCTCGAGCGCTTCCTTTGGAATTTTCCCCATAATTTTAAAGTCGCAACTCATAATGGTCGGCTTGGCGTTATCGTTGGCATCATTCTTGGCCTCATCCTTGGCTTCGGACATCTCACAAGAATTTTGAGTAGTGTAAGTTTTATTAATTCCAAAACAGAATTAGTTGGAACTAAATTTAGGAAATACTAAAACTGAGACTAAAACTGACGTTCAGGGCGCTGCTCCCCTGAACCCCCTATAGAGTTGTCTACTATGGCAAGGGGACTCATCTCTAGAGACATGGTTTTGCCTTTGCAAGGCAGTGGTAATTTCATTTCCTATTCACACACACACATATACTGACATATTAACATTCTGGGAATTCTCTCACCACTTAGTTTCACTCTGAGGGTAATGAAAAAGTTTTGCTTTGAAAATGTGGCAGGGTTCGTCAATGTCTCGCAAGAAGGCTGCAGCGTAGCTGTCAGAGTCATTACCAGCTGGGTCTCTCAGGGCTTTCTCAGGGCTTTCATACCCGTATACACTATACATCATACTAAGAATAAATGGTGGAAGAGTGACACATTTGTGGAGACAACACACTTATGCACTTAGTCGGGAAGATTAATTTGCTCATTATTTTCAATTAAAAACTTGACGATACAATTACTTAATTGTGGCATACTTGCCAAGAGTTGGTCTTCCTTTGAGTCGAAATAGTAGTATTTTATCAGTATTTCTAGAAAGATAAGAAAGATAGAAAGTTAATTTAATATAATATAGATATTTAGGTTCCTAAGAAAAAGTGAAAATAAAACCTCAATTGATTTAAATTCCAACTAATAAAACTACAACAAAATGGGGCATGGTGAAAGCAAACAAGTTGTTGGAAAAACGGATAAAATCAAATAGAAAATGTAAAAAAATCACAAATAAAACCGCAATTCAGCTCAATTGCACAGGAAAAAAAACTGCAAGAATGGAGAAGCGTAGAAAAAAACAATCAAAAAGCGAATGGCGAAAAATATAAGATCTAAACTTGACCACAAACTCAATGCGCGAACCATGGTGATTCAGAAACGTAGATAGTCCCGAATAAGGTAACAAAAAATTGATATACGCTTCCGCTTTGATACACTCTTACAAGGGCTATTGTGAAACTTCAATAGAAACAATGGATCTATAAGGGTATCCAAAGGCCAGTCTTACAGTCAAGTTGTTCTTTTTCCTCCTTATCGTTTTGATCCCCATTTCCCTACTCTGCTCAAGGACAAGCCGTAATTTCTAGGGCGGACTCGAGGGGTGATATCCGCATTGCCATCAGTGACATGATAATAATTTAAAGTAGAGCTGATAATCTTAGAGGGGCGAAAGTGTTCTTGACTGGCAACACACCAAAAGAGATGGCACCCCGGCTGAAGTATCTCAGAGCTTAAGGGGAATGTGCTTAAAGGCTGCTCCTTTTCCTGCTTTTATATGTTTCCCCCAGCTATCTTTTGTTTTGGCAGTTAAATCTTCTTCGGCATATACCAACTACTGCTGATGTACAAGCAACAGCAGCCTCAATATAAGTTTAAATGATTATCAGTTTTATGCTAATCGATTTTAAGACTCTTGCAACAGCTGCTTCAGCACTAGAAACTTGAAAATATTCCTTCTAAATATTACGTTGCATTCTTTTCAATTCTTTGGTATGGTGGCCCAAATAAAGTAAATTTAAGTGAGTTCTTGCCTGCGAACCAATGTGAAGGAGATAAAAAGAGCACTGCCATCAGTTGCCCAACTGCTCGCCGCTTGGCAAATCTTCAAAGAAAGCCTTGCAAACACGCAGGGAGCTAACTGAAAATTGGATTTTATTCTTATTTACATTTGCCGACAGCCAGCAGGTGGCTTACCGAAAAAGAAGTGCAAATTTGAATATATATAGCATATACGAGTATCGGGTAATATATATACTACTATGTATATACATATAGGACCACATATTTACCCACAGTTTAAAAATGGAAGCGCAAAAAGGTTGGCAACTTTTCGCTAGCGGATATTTAAATCGATCAGCTCGATTAAAGCCAACTGTTGCTGGCTATTTTCTGTGAAATGTATGTATGTGTATTGCCATATGTATTGATTATGTATTTATTGATAAAGTGGGATTTTTTCCTATGATTTTTAAACTCCAGGCTTTTGTTTCTCGTGTTGGTGCTGTCTGTTGCCAAACGTTGTTTTATTAAAATATATATTAATTGAAATACATTTTGAAAGCATTGTGTATCGAAAACGAAAAGCCAAAAATACTTTTTATGAGTTTAATAATGGAAAGCCACGAACCCTTCATATATGTATTCATATGAATACACAACATATGGAACAAAGGAGCCACAAATGCCCGGTAATCTGCACTGTAATTGACATCTGATTGGAGGAGCAGCAACTGACTGGATGCCAAGTCCCCTGTACGTGCTGGCGGTCTAATCACAGTGCCCCGGCCAACCGTCGAGTGCCGGAGACATATGATGAGCTCATTGCGGCTGGGCGTGGCAACTAAAATCCAGATGAAAGGCAACACCTTTTCGTCAGCTGACACCGAATCCACACAAGGCCCGGCCCACACATATGAGCTCCGAACGCAAACGTGACACATTTTTGTGTACTTTCTGACGAGCTAAAAGTCTCGCGGTCTGCGGGATCTCACAGCCAAAAGAACATGACAGGAAAATGCTAGAAAAATGTTTTCCCAAGCTGCATTTTCTCCCAACCCATTGTACCATCAAGATACGCAGGTCAGACTAAAGGAGGAAACTTGCGTTTGGTAGTTGCCTTGTTTTTGTTGCAGTGACATTCACGCTTTAGAAGTAGCCTCTAAACATTCAGTGCCACCGTCAATAGTGCAACAATAGTTTCCTCAAGCGGCGTCTATTTTGGCTGAAGTATCAGTTGCTAGAAATAATGCTAAGGCTTTGCTATCAGTTCTTCCACTAATTTTTGTTTGTCTGTTGAAGTAAAGGAAGTCAATTAAAAGGATGCCAAAGTTTCTAAAAAGTTGGAAAAATGTAAAAATTCAACGCGTTTAAGGTACAACATTAGTTCATCTCTAAAGGAAAATATTAAAGTTTATACAAATTCTCAATAATATGATCGATCTATGCTCACATATTTGCATCGAAATGTAAAAAGTGCATCGCAACTTTTAGTAAGTTAATACTAAAAATACCTCTTTTATTTTTATATTTTTACAATTTCCTTCTTCTTCTTTTAACTAGCTGTCGCTAATTGAAACAAATGAAATAATGAAGGCAATAAAACAACCAATATTGGCTCGAATTGTTTCATAAAGCAACAAAGAAAAGTCGACGCCCCATGTTTCCTATTACGACAATTTATATCCGCTCTGATGCTTCCGTACCAGAGCAGAACAAAAACAGAAGCAGGACCAGACCAAGCCTTCCCAGAGCGCCATCCAGAACTAGAGGCAAACACAACTGCGTTTCCTCGGGATCTTAAGTCCTGCCATCCGATCCGTCTGCCCCTTCTGCTGCCTATTGTGAATTATGCCAGGAGTCATGAAGAGCAAACCGTCGAGCTTTTCACTATTTTCTTAAGTCTTATTTTCATTTATTATTTTGTTTTGTTATTGCCCTTTTTTTGCATAATTAAAAGCAATTTATCGTGCCACTTCATGACAAGCGCATGGGGCCGCTTGTTGATGAGAATAGGCCACTGCCAGTCCTGGACCCTTGAAATCTAAAGAAATTTGTTCTTCAAACTGAGAGTGGAATAACAGGGAGGTATAATTAATTAGTAAGAAGTTTTGAGAAGTCAAACAGATTTTTTAAGCGGAGAAAATGAAAATGAATGCTTTTTAATATGCATTAATCTAAAAAAGCATTCATCAGCAGTTGAATATTTCCTGACATATGTAATTTAAAAGTCGATTTATATTCTAAAGCATAAGTAAAATATTAAGGTATTTAGTTACGAATATTTAATTTCGAACAATAAAATATTTTCAGTAATATTTAAGATTTTCAAGAGAACAATTTATAGATAAAAGAAAATAAATTCATAGCCTAAGCTACAACATGTGACACTTGAATCCCATAAATCAGTCTTGCAAAGTGTCGTTCAATTTGACAGGCGTTTGCATAATTCCAGACTTTATGGCAATTTTATGCATTTTATTTAAATGAAAGGACAGGCGGATGTCATTTCACAGTCACAGCAAATTGTAGGGTTAGATTTTCATTAGAGACCTTATCAATTTTGAGCTTACAATTGTTTGTGCAAGACGACCGCAACGATATGGGAATTAAATTTAATTAATTTGCAGGTGTGTAAATGTCTTTTCAATGGTGCCTTTATTCTCCGGAGGCTAACAGACACACAATGCGGCTTTTTAGTCATTGGGTCAGGGAAATAGAAGGCCTCTACTTATGCTATAATTGTGGGTACGAAAGTCAGTGACCTGCTTTGGGCATCGCCCCAGTAATTCCTTAAATATCTCAACACTCATCCTCAGTTTCAGTTCTACATCTGTGCCTTCTCCAACTCGCATCTAAGATTCCTAGTGAATTGATGCGTTTGGTCGCTGCGGGACTTAAACAAGTCTCTGGTAGTTTCCCAATGAGAGATGAATTAAAAAAAGTTGCAGCTCGCAATCGCACGACTATTAAAAATGAATATTCCCATGGCGGCAGACCCCACAAATGACTGGAGAAAAGGAGGTTATTCTAACCAGACAACAGGCGACGCTTAACCATTGTCATAGCACTGCAAGCAAAATGTCAGGAAACGGCAACAGAAAGCACCTGAAATGGCAACAGAATGACGCCTCGAGTCTTTCTAGCACCATTGACCCCGACGAAGTGGCGATGGAAAGACAAATGAAGGTGGAAAGAGAAAAAACCAGAGCAAAAAAATAATTTGTTGCACCATATATTTTTAAAGCGGATCCAAGACCCATAAACAATTTAATGTCAACAGTTAGGCCTCCCTCCAGGATGGTGCACCGAGCTGTTTGATGACAGTGTAGCTGACATTTCGACAGTCGCTGGATGGATGGATGGAAGCAGCAGCCTGAGGCCAAGGTCCGTCCCGCATCTGGCCTTTGGCCCTTATTCGATTGCAGTTGTGGCCACATCTATTTACACTCTTCTAGCCGATGGGATTGGCCACACTGGGTAAACAGGTGAGAGAGGTGCCCTTGTGTCAGGACCATCTCAATTATCCTATAGCCAGCAACAACTCCTACTGCCCCCGGGGCTACTCAAGTTATTTCACAGGAGCTGATTGCAGCCACTACCAGGGTCCTTCCGATTCACCTTTGATGTTATGTCTGGGGCAGGTATATATTCGTAGAACGGCAAGTGTACTATACTCAAGTCAGATATGATGGTGCTCTGAGAAATTCTTCTTCAAATTTAATTGCTGTGCAGTAAAGGTTGGTTCAGCAAAAGATTGAGCTAAAAAAAAAAAAAAGTTTATTTGCAGATAACAAAACTCATTAAAGAACTTAAAAAGCAATCCGACTAAAAGACTAAGGTGCGGTCTGATCTTTTGAATAGACGGCTGTGGAGAATATATACACACCACAGGTTTGGGAATACTTTCTTCTCTGCAGGGGTATTGTCTAGTCTTAACTCGGAAACTATTTCAAAACTGTTCCCAAACAGAAGCAGCTGAATACACGGGGAAAAAGAGGCTGCCAAACTGATAAAAATTCAAATTTGCATGCTAATGAATATTGGTAGTCCGCGTACCACAGGCACCAAAGTTTTCAACTAATGCGTGTGGGTACAACTAACTTTAGAGCCAACTCATAATATACATTATATGCATATCATAGTTCCATGCATGGGTCTAGTGCATTCAGTGGCTAATGCATTTTGTTCCACACTCTAGATTAAACGTGAATTGTACGTGGAGAACTAGAGTTAAGCCGCTCGTTAAATTATGAAAAGCTCTGTTTCTTTGCACATTTGAATATTTGAAATAGAAAATAAAGTTTTGAATGGAATATTTTGCGAATAAACTATATGTTAAATCTATTAACATTGAAATGTTTACAGAATTCCCATTAATAATTAATTATAGCTTGTGGAAAATACTACAGAAATTTGCAGTTAAGTTAACATTATGGAAAGCTTTGTGAAAATTTTGTACCTCATAGATAAAGTTCTATTTTTAAACTATATCAGCAAGATTAAAAGTATTCCTTGAAACAAACTTTTTCTTTTTCCGTTTATATTTCATTACTATGGAAAAATATTTTAATAATTCCAACCTCTAGTCAAAGCAGCAATCAAAACAAACCTAATTTCGCAGAATGTTTGCGAATAATCATCCGAAGAACTCAGTCAATGGAAAGCCATTCGAATTCACTTTATTAAAATGCAAACCCCTACGGGTGTGGCTCAAAGAGAAATATGTAAAAGTAGAGTGTCTCCCCTGCTATTTCAGTGGATAATTTGGACTCTCGCAAGACAAAAAGAATGCCATAACACATGAGTTGCCAAGGCACCAACATCACCAGTACCAGAGTTGGAGAGCCGGGATCTGGTACAACAGCAGGGAATGAAAGTGTCAAGGGAACCAACTGAACTGGGATAGACATACCACTCACATAGAGGGGTTGTGGGTGAGGGAATCTGTGCTGGATTATCCTACAAGTCATGGCTTAGACAAATGTTTTATGCTCCACTTGGCTGCATAAGCCTCTCGCGTATTATATTCAATTGACGCTGGCGCACGCTGCGTATGAGTTATTTACTGTTTGTGTAGCCAGCATTCCGCAGTATCTGTGATATTGGGTAGTCAATTTTTGAAGCTGCAACATTAAATTTTATTTCTATTTCAAATAACTTCACGACAACTAAAATTTGATGGGCAAATGCAACTACATTTCCGCCATTCGATTCTTGAGCCATGTTATTCAATTGCATCCGTCGATGAGAAGTTTTTTCTTCTATATTCTGCAGCCTTAGCATTAAATTTGATGTGGCTGTGGTCCATAGATGCATCATAAGATTTCATCGTTATGACGATGTTTTCCATCTATGCACACTTGCATTCAAAGTACATCAAACGAATATAAGTTAGTTTTATATTAACTGCGAAGAGGAAAAAGGCTGACAGAACCTAAGGACAGAAAAAGGAGAGTCTTGTGGCGATGCATCTGTGGGCCAAGGACATATCTAAAAGCAGCCAACAACCCCTCTACTTATCCTCCTTTCTGCCTCTGTGCAGTTATTTATCAAGTCTACAGTTCTGGCATTCTCGTTCAGTAAGGTTTGGTACGCCTACTTCCCCCTTCTCCATTCCACTTCTCGATTCATTCATTTAAACACGGTTTCTATTTGAGTTTCCCTCATTGTCCATTCAGGCATTTCATGGCCCTATCTCTGTGCAACCAACGTCAAACTTTTAGCCAAAGTCAAAGTAAAACACAGCGTAAAATGCAGGAGACGGAGGAAGAAGGGGAAAGCATAGCTGGGGGTAGGCCCCCATGCCATTGCCTTCAACACTTTTGGTGGGAGCCAGTTAACCTGGCTGAAGTGGCAGCGGCGGCCTCAATGTGGGTTAAATAATTGCACGTTCCAATTGGCTCTGTTCTTCAGGGGAGAATGGGGGTGTGGAGGCTGGAAAACTGGAACAGTCACCGCTTTTCATATATTTTGTCCTTTCTTTTGTATTTTCCACAATTCAGTTGCAAGAAGCAGGAGCAGCCCTGCCCCTGGCAGTGCAACTGAAACTGCAGACAAGTTGACAGCAAATATTGTGACTGCCTTGCCGTCTATTGTCTTTTGATGAAAGCCAAGACACAGAGAAATATTCTTGTGTTGCCGTAACGAAAATTGTTGCCATAACTGACATCTCAGCAACGAGTGTCGTCGGAAGACAATGGACAATGGCGGCGGACAATCAATTTAATTTTACCTTTCATTGTCTCCATTTGACTTGCAGCTAATTGACAGAAAATTCTCATAAATATCCATTCCTGGGTTGGTATCATAACTCCATTGGATGGTGTCATGAGGAATTTCCATTGCCATTATCCACTTTGGTGTTAAGGGAAGCAAACACATTTTCTTATAATAAATATTCCACCAGAACAGAGACAAAGGCATAACCTTAATAAATCCACTCGATAAAAATTTTTTAAATTTAAATTGCTTTATTGGATTCGGAGTAAGTGAGAGGGCAGCAGGCAATTTATTTACTTTGAAGCTGGATGGATGGATTTTTGCCTAATCTAACATATTATCCAAGTGCCGAGGCTAAGCCTGAAATTACAAGGGAACATAAATAATCCTAGCTCTTAAGAAGAGAGAGGAAAAAATTCAACCATTTTAAAAATGTATGTCATTAACTATGCAGGTCCTCTTGGTTTAACAAATGTGGTTTAACCACTAAGCAAAGAATCTTTTTCTTAAAGGAAAACCTTTTGCCTGCTGAATACCTATAAATCTGGACACCATGATATACATTTTGACGTAAATCGATTTAGCTCACGTCCACCAGTCGGTTACGTGCTGCCCTACATGATCAATATTTAATGTAGAAGATAGTGGGGAAAAACAAGAAATAAATTTTCCTACATCACCATAAAGCTTTCACTTCATTCAAGCTCCTATAGGATGTCTGTTTGATATGTTTACATGTGTATTTGTAGTACAGATTTATTTATGTATATTTGACTTCGCTCTGCGCCACATTTATCTTCAGCGTGAAAAAAAATCTTGATCATCATTAAATATTATTTCCGCAAAGTTTGTAATTTACTTGTTAACTGGAATTATGATTTAGAAAATTCTTTGAGCCATGAAAGTAAAGTTCCATCATGAGAGAACAAAAATTATTGCAACGCTCCACATATAATCATTTTCAACTCTCAAGCGCAGCTCTTTTGTAACCTGTTTCTCTCACAAAGTGAATCAAAGATATCGTTTTCTTACTTCTTATATAAAATATTATAAAATAATATTAATATAAATATCTGTTATTTTAATATAAGCAAACTAATTTGTACGCATTCGTATCGGAGTTGTCCCTGGCGATTCCCTTTCACAGTTTTCAGCTCATTTGCAGCAGACTCAAAGCATTGCGCATACGCCCCGTTATGCACGCGTCCATTCGCCGCCAAGTGCCCCGCCTGGTGCATAGCTGGCCCTCATATGCGGCTCCGCCACTCCAGTCACCGCCACTGGCATTAATGTAAAAAAGTTAATACATGTAAATGTCAAAGTTGTTGCCACTTCACCCGCCCGCTCGCTCTCTCCCTTTTGGCAACTAGCTGTTGCCACTGACATTAGCAGAGTTCTACTCTCAGACGCGTTGATTCACTCATATCACATGGGTTTTTAACATAAATTAACGCAGCCTGCTAGGGTATAGGAGTAGGATTATGATTATTCGTTCCAGGCAAGCCATCCGACGTTAGACCCATCAACTTTAAAGCTGCAACTTAAAGCCGCAAAAATCAGCATATGTAGCTCGTTAGGTGGCAGCGGCTACTGTTCCTGTTATATGAACCCTTCTCGTGTCACTTTCCAGGGGTATCACGGACGACAGAATCTTCATCTGGATGGAGCGTATGTTTCTCCATTTATTACACGGATGCTTGCTCACGACTTAGAGCCTGTTTCCAATTTGCCCTTCGTACGACAGTTTTTGCGGCCAAAGTTTCGATGGGTGCGTGATTGTGTGTCAACTAAGAGGACTGAAAAAAACGGGGAAGAGTTTTGCGGCTTAAAAACTTGATCAGCCATTTTCTTATGTAATATTTTAAGAAATGTGAGAAAAACTTTGGTGTGAATTTAAGGCGCTGCCACAAATCCTTTTCTTTCCGTTTATGGACCGCTTCAAGGCAAAATCCCAGCGCTAATTAAATTTCAATGTGAAAAGTGCTGTCCTTAATTAGAAATTGGATAAAGAGTCGAGAAAAAAGGAGAAAAAAAATTGAACCTGATTCAGCATCTTCCAGAGCATTTGCCGCTGTCTCTTTTCAGTTCCACTTTAAATGGCAGCGGGAGAGAAAAAGAGAGACAATTTGTATATTTTATTTGTGATTCAAGCTAAATTCATGAAAAACTAATGAAGAGAAGAAAGGAATGCGCAACGATGTGCAAAGCACATACCTTCCAATAAAGTTCTGAATTTGATTAGCGCATAATTAAACAATGAGTAGAACCCTTCGATTGATTAATTAAATTCAATGCCTGAGATTGAGCTATATTTTAATTGGAAACCCACAGACATGCAGCAGATGTTTGTGAATTTGAATGGGGTTCCGAATGGGAATGGGAGCCGAATGGGATTCGATCTGTTTTTATTATCTCGTAGTTTCGCCTTATGGATGAATGAGTGCTTTGAATGGGGGCAAATGGAAGTGCATACAGTCGCACTACCTTGGGTGCCGTGCTTGAAATATTGTAATGAAAGCATAACAAAACGGAACAGAAACATAACTTCAACCAGAAACAGAAACGGATGAAAATCTCTGCATGGAAATTGTCTGCTGAATGGGAAATGGTTCAAAAATCCCTTCTCTCATGGGAGATGGTGATGGGAATGGGATTTGGGATTGTTGTGCAGTAGTTTGTAGTTTCTGTTCACGTTTTTGACATGAATAACTTGGTAAATATAACCGGGATCAATACGCTTCCATTCGTGCTCGTGCTCATTCGTCAAGCGAAAATCGCAGACATGGAATCGCAACTCACGAAAACCATCAGCAAAAAAAAAAAAATATATATGCAAGGTATGTTTGTAGAAGGTTTCAAATAGGGTGTACAAAATCTAATAGGAGCAGCCATAATCAATGGCTGAAAGCAACCGATTTCAGCCACACTCTTGGCCACATGTCTTTTACATTAAGTGGCAGCAGCATGGCGGGAATATGGTAATAGTGAAGCTCCAACACAGCAGGGGTATGCGATGTAAGGTGGGGATGATATTTTGTGCACCATGAACCCACAGATAGGTTCTGTAAGACAGTGCCAATGCCCTTTTTCGTTCTGCCTCTGGCTTTGCTGGCTTTTCTTTTGTATTAAAATATCTGAGGCTGCTTTTCATTTCACTGCGAGACATTCGCAATGCGTAACATTTGTATGCCAAGGATTTGGCAAATGCTTTAATAGTTGACAAAGGATTTTGTGTTGGCATAAGCGATTTTCTTCAGCTGATTTTAATATTTCATTGGGGGAGGAATTTGCTTGCTGCTGCAATAATTCCCAATGCAATTCCACATACTGCGCCCACTCTTTAGGCATTAAAGAGAAAAAACAGACCTGAAGGCGAATACCTGAAATACGAACAATTTCCTCGCCTGGTTTTCTCTCTTTCTCTCGCCTATCGGGTCCCGCAGAGCCGTAAAATTTATGTGACTGTTGGTGTGGTCAGTTTATTCCTACTTTATGGCCTCTTGTTGGAAAAAAAATCTTTACACACTTGCTGGGGCAGACCCCATTCTTTTAGGCAATGCGCCAAGAAATTACTGCCAGGTTTTGTTGGGCAACGGGTCAACTGATAGGGTGCTGAAATTTTTATTAAAACTTTATTTTCTATGCATTTTTGCGTTTCGTTGAGTACCAACAATGGAAAACACTACTTTATTGGGCCTGTTTAAGATCGTCGTTTATTTCTAATATTTTAAGTACTTTCATTCAATGGAAGTAAAAAACTTGCTCTTCTCTCATGTAACTAACCTAAAAACCTACCTTTCATTCTATGATCCAACTTGTATTCTTCCATTTCTGTTCATCCCAAATTGATTGGAGAAAATATTTCCACAGTCAAATTTAGTTCAAGAACAAAAATATCAGAAAACGAATAATGACAGACCGACAGCTTTTTCTGTCTTTTGCCTTCAGTCAAAGGCAATTCCACTTAATTTGGTTTCTAAATCAGCAATTACGCGTAAAATCTGAATGAGTCAAAAGCAAAAAAGAAAACAATGACTGCAATCAAGCAAATTGGAGAACGATTCCATTCAAACGAAATCAATAGCCCTTGACATTATTGAGAAGCTTGAGAGGCAAATGAGGCGTGGCTTGAATGACAGGAACATGTGGATACAGGTAAATCATATATGTTACACACATTGGGTATTTAGAGATATTTTTAATTTAATTTTTCAACATTGATAGATTGATTGTCGAAGGTGTAAAGATAATCATGTATGTATATTTAACCAGAATAGACACATTTATATTCATTTTAGCAGTAGTTTTCCTTCTGTTTGACTCGTTAATGACGGACGCAAAGTCAAGTCTTTTGTTTCTTCGATAGTCCGTTTAATGGTTTTTAATTTTTTGAACATTTTTTTACTGCTTTCCCAACTTTGACAAGTTTCAATAAGTTTCGATGCAAAGTCAAGCGGCATAAGCCAGGCCTCCGACCGACAACTGAAATAAAGAAATTTCTATATCACCCATCGCAGGGTACAATATAAAATATTAATTTCCATAATGCTCCTAGCATTGGCATTCATGCAATTCTCTCGTTGGCTTTATCGATATATAAATCTATCGTTAACGTCTGCTCTGCATCCGGCTTAATAATATCCCACATATGCAAAATGCTATAGGATCCCTGTGGATGCTTGTGGAATTATCCATGGGACTCTAAGTATATTGAAATTGCCTAGAGCCCCTCCTCTTGCACTTTGGTGTTTCATGTGAATATCTAGAAAAAAAATATAAACATATAGTACATAATCTGAAAATTGCTGTCTTGAATGTAATAAATAATTATTTTAGTTACTGGCTTCCTAACAGACTTTGGAGCTCAAAGTTCGCTGGTGACTTGAGGCAACTCTATTATTTGAGGGAGGGTTCTAAATGTGCAATGAAATGAAAGATTTTCTCTAAACTGGGTAATTAATATTTGAATAGCTTACTTTATTTGCTGCAAAACATTAAAGCATAGAAAATAGAATTCAGCCATGAATGGAGACACCGAAAGGACTATCTTCCAGACAGTTGAGAGAGGATACCCCCCTGCACATGGTCCCGAGAATTCCCGATTCTGTGTGTCATTTCAACTTTCTAGATGAATTCACCGAGGAGCTCCAACACGAAGAAACATAAACGACTGAACATGAATGCATTATGTCTTGGATGTGTTTCGTTCTTGCACCTAGTACGTGCCACCAGCTTCTAGAGAAGGAATGTGTTTAAAATAAATATGAACTTCAGGTAATACCTAAAAGACACTGTGTCTGTGGCAGGTGCACCATGTGAGCTCATTCGCATGTTGGTCAGAATTCTCAATTAGTTAGCTGGTCGCTGGTCCTTTTTTTTTGAGGTATTAGAGATCTGTTGTCGTGTTGTGGTGCAATGTGGTTTCATTAGTGAGTGGTTCCGTCTGCTGTCTGTGGTCTGCTCTACGTATGTTTTGTAACTTTATTGTCAATATTTTGGCTTTCAGAGTTTCTGTTCTTATTTTATATGATACGTTTATTTGTCGACAATTTAAGGATGGCTTCAGGTGGGTTAAAGAACTTGGACTGGGGTTTTAGACTACATCCGATAGAAGAAGTAGTGTGCAATTATTTTCGGGGATGTTACAGGTAGAGTGGCTAATTCCAAGCTTCCATTTTACCATTACCATTATTTCTGAGGTTATTAATTTTTCTGAAGTTAACTAAGGTTCAATCTAAGCTTAAATTGGTAAACCATATATCCCTAACTTTTGGGACTGTAAGTACCGAAAGTGGGTTCAAGTATTGGGTTAAAGTACATTTCTTGCCATGTCTCTTTGAAGTATTCCACTTCCTTTCCTTTCAATTCAGTGCATATGCAAATGTGCATCCCATATCGCTGAATTTGTTTTGCGTTTTACTTCCAGTCAAGTGCCAGCGCCATAAAACCGCCTGCAGCCAGCAGTCAAATGAAGAGGACGCAAAAAACTAAGCAAGTGCGAAAAACGTCGCTGAATTAGATTTGAAAATTGTTGGGATCAGCAAAAAAGAAGTCGGCCAAATCGTTTTCAAATGCGTGTCTTTTCGCCTCGAACTAGAATTTGTACTCGTATTGTGTTCATTTGATTTTCGGACACTGTCCATAGATAGACACAGACATACTGTGGGTGTGTGGGATGGAATATTTGCATAGCCAGCAAAAGTGGGCAGCTGTCATGGCTACTATGTATCCCACGGTGCTGAAGAACACTCTCAGGACGATTGAAATTCCCGTGCGTTCAGGGATTGCCTTTTGTGGTAAGTTTTTCACTATTAGACTTCACTCCCGGGTGTGAGAACAAACCTGACCATAGGGCAGCTGTTTAACAACTTGTATAGAGATAACTGTTGAATGTGGGCAATTAGGAAGCTATCTGTACGCCTGAGTGCCACCCAATTAGCGGTGTTTATGCTCACCCAATTAACAGACCTGTTAGCGTCCCTGTATACACGCACTGTTTTTTTTTCCCTTTGGAGAACGCCCTGAGTAGTACGGGAGGCTGCAGTGCACCCTCGAGACGGGCAAACAAAATGTGAATGAGTACCATAATTGACGTTTTAATAAGTGCCACTTGACTGGTTGCAGGCGCCATGTGCCTCTCATATCGCTCAAGGCTGAGTCCAAAGGCACAGCCTGGCAATCGGAGTATATGAATATAAAACCACATGGAGGTACAGGTGCAAACCCACACAGTTATCGAGCGCAGTGCTGGCAATTAAGTTGACACAACCTAAAAGCTGGACATACGCATTGTTCCACTAAAAAGTTTAAAAATGAATAATTCAAAATAAACTTCCTTCTACCAATATTTGCAAAACTTTTCCATAAACATATTTGTAAATATTTGCATGCAACAGCAGTGGCAACATTTTAATGTTAATGAGCCGCAAAACAAATACAAAATAATTTGCCAAAAGGTGGCAGTAAACATGCTTGCCCATTTGCTATGCAACAAAAATCAAAATCAACTTATTAGCAGAGCAATCAAATCGAATTGAAAAGAGGAAAATTATATTTATTTATGCGACACATAGCCTCAAGTTGGAGCTGATAAATTTGGAATGTGTTTGGCAGAGGAAATATAGAGATATTTATTCTAAAAACGTGAGCAACTAGACAAATAATCTGGTAATGAAAGCACAGATGTAGCCAGTCATCTGTGTGTATACGAACCAATTCATATGCTCTTTGCACTTCAGTACACTCATATCGATAACATCAATTGTTGTTTGTGTTGTGCCTATGACTAGACTCTTTTGTTATTTTTTATTATTAATTTTATTTTTTTTTTTTGTTAGTCTTGGTTACGTACGAATCTCTCCACGAAATCTGACAATACGAGCCATTCCCACGCTCGATTAACATTCAAGAATAACAAGAATAATTGAAGCACGTCGCAAAAACAAAATATGTGTTTGTGCAAATCGTACAAGTATTGGGTTTTTTGTTGGTTTCATTTCGGGATTTTTTCTTTACAAAAAGTGAACAAAGCAAAAAAATTTCTTATTTAAATTTCAAACAAATCAGCAGACTGGAATTCGCATAAATATATTTTAGCATGAATTGTTTACTTTTGATTTGGATTTGAAATGGCAAATTTCAAATGTTTAGATTTTTAAATATTTTTAAAATATATATATTTTAAAGAAATTTTAGAATAGCGTACCTTGTAAGACAGTACAGTACTCTTCCTCTAAATAATAGAATACACTTTGAAATTTCTAAAATAAGTTAGCAAATTGATGCAGTTTTAAAACTCAGCTTCCACAGCTTTCCCCAAAAGCAGTGGCATCGGAGAATATTCATTTAACTAATGATATGCATAATTTATCAGAATGTGTCAAGCTGTCGGAATATTCTGCTCCAACAGTGCTGTCAATTGGGGAGCAGAACTCTTTCAAAGAATTTTGGGGAGCTTGGATAAAAGCTTTCAAATACAATGTTTGAGAGGTGCATCCAATTATGTGTTTGTGGCAAATGACATTTGAAACCCACTGAATCGTTCAATTGAAATTTAAAATTAGGTACATATGTCAACACGAGCGTACCGATGTGGCTAAATCAACGACCGCATCATAGGAAAATTGGTGTCTATATCATCAATTTCGGAGTCCGACCCATTGCGCATATACAAATTTATTTAAAATTAAACGTCAATAATAGTATTTGAGGTATCTTTAACGCAGCGGCCAGATCGTTCTTGTTGTATTATTAGGGAAAATTGCAACAGATAAACTTTTCCGAAAAGGTGTTTCATAACTTTCAATGTTTTCCAACGTTTGACTTCATTGAACTATCAAAATTAAGTAAACTACTAAAATGTAATTAGTGCGCAGTGCAAACTTGTAGCATATTTTAAAGCAATGACCAAATTTTGTCTTGGTTTAAAGAATTTTTTTTTTTTATGGGAATTTTGCTCATTGACATTGGCTTCTGTTAGTGCTTTATTTACATGCAATTAAAATTCAATTACCATTCTCACTTTAACTTGAAATTTCAAAAGTCTGTCCAGAAAGACACACACGAAACTCGAAAAAATAATGCTGTTAAGGTTCGAATTCTACATACCATTAAAAATATTCTTTGGGAATTTCCTAATAATTGTAATATTGCAATAGAGTTTATTTAATAAACTTATAATAAGATGATGGCTTTTTATTACAAACTTACAACTTAAAAAATTGTTCTTTTGCCTTTAAGATATTTCACATCCAAACTAATATCCCCTCTTCCTGCTTGATTCCCGGGCATAAATATTCATGTGACCTCTAGTTCTTGTGAAGTTTGAGTGTGAACAATTTATGAATAATTCTGTCCGTGCAGAGTTGTGGAAGTAGAGCAACAGAATATTTGATCCAAACGAAAGAACTAATTTTCCCACAGGCACAATCTTGATTTGGATACGAGCAGACAGCGTACAGCGTACAGAGCACACACAAATGTTCCTACAGCAGCATGGAAATCCACTATGTGACTCTAAGGACCTCGACCTACTCAAGAATCCTGTGGCATTGTCAACAGCCTTTGGATTTGTGCTATTTCCACAGCAACTACCAGTCGGAGATGGAGGACGAATGAGATAAAAAATAGGACTAACTCGTGAACAAACAGACACACAGCCTAACAGGGGCTTGGATAAACACTTGTTTAGCCCGAAGGGCATTTGTTTGGCATATAGGTAGATACCAGAAGGCACGCCCCAGCACAGGAGCCTAGACAGAAAAAGTTACTGCACGGCCTCGTATTTATTTAGTTCTTTCGGAAAACTCAAGGGACACAGAGTTTTCAGACTTTCCATTTCGGACAGCAGAGTAGCAACAGTCGAAAATGTTCATTAAAATGCAATTGAACTTTGCCAGAGACCTATGACGAGTAGAAGTTGCATTCGAATTTCAATTACTTCAATGCCAACTGGGGAAATGGGACCAAATTGTATTAAAGTCTGACCCACATCCCCATCGTATTCGCTGAAACTTGGCACGTTTCACGTTGCGGAGGGATTGAATGATGATTCTGTGGCCATTTTTATGGCATTTTTTTGTGTGTGGGTCTTGCGCCATAAAAGTTGGCTGGCCAATTCTTCTTTTAAAACTTTACCAGGGTTCCCTTAATGACTTTGAAATTGTTAACCAACCAGCCATGTGTGTCTGAGATGGAGGGTAACTACAAATTGGCGAGGCTGCAATAGAACTCTGAAAACTACCGCATCAGACACGTCTTTGGTTATTGCTCTCCGCCACAGTGACATCAATTTACGTGATGGTTACCACTTCAATACTTTTGTATCGTCTGCTTGATTGCTCTAGAGTTTAATTTTGACTTTTCATTATTCACCGTTGCATTCACACCAAAACCACAAAAGATGTGGCAAGGTGATAGATACGAGCATTTTTGCCTGGAGGTGTAAAAGCTTTTAGTGCACTCAAATGACATGCATTGCGGCTGAAACTTCATTACTGTTCCTATGCCCCGTATGTATGTATCTGCCCCATGTTTCAAGTTAGAGGCATACGCAACGAGTGACACACTCGAATAAAAGCACATCAAATCATAATTGGGGTGTAGAGACTGTCCATCAATAAAGTGAGACTGGGAAGGCAATGATGAATCCCATCAGACAGGCTCACCCTTCTGGCATTAGTCAGTTGGAACGAATACTCGCAAATCTCTGCAATCAAAAGTGAGAATTTATTAGTGCACTTCATTTGTGGCTCAATAAAAACTAATATAAAGTTGGGCATGTGAGATATGGCATCTATAAAGGCCTATTTAGAGCCAGTCAAATTCTGGTTTAAGCAAAAAGCACAACATCTAAGTTATTTCTAAAGACACCGTTTGAGGAAAAAAGCATAGAAATATAACACTTTTGTCATAAATTTCTAAAAAGTTAATAAACTTCGCGTTATCCACAAAATTTTTATAATTTAAAAAATAATTTTGGTTACTTCATCGTTTTATTGTAATTATTTTAAATACCCGAAATAATTGCAATTTTAATTAATTTTCCCAAAGAACTATATTTTATTATTATTGCTTATTTTCCTTCATTATAAGTATTCATTGTGAATGATTTTCCAACCGAAAGGTCCCCAATATGATTCCTAAAAAACACCAGTCCGAACAGCTGCCTCTTTTTGTGGCATCTGTCAGAATTAATTGACACTCGACTCGCAATTTGAAGAGATTTTTGCGTGAACCTTCTGCAATGTATTATATGGTATATGAACTGTTTCGTTATCGTCACATTAATACCCACTTATATGATGCAGAACGAACGAGCATATGGCACTGTCTCCGCTTATTGCTCAGTGATTTCATTCTTTCCGTTTATTTACGCACAAAACAAATACGTCATGACATGGCTCTTTCTCTCTCTCTCTCTTTTGCGCATTCTCTTCCTCTCACTCACTCAATAATATATATTTATATATTTTTGCAACATTTTACCGCTGTTGTGTGTGTCTCTGCTGGTTTTGTGGCGGGACGTGGTCTGGTCAACGTGGTGTATGAATATACAAGTATTTATACAAAGGATTTATTTATTAATGCACAAGAGTTGTCGAGCGTTGTACATGTCACTTCAGTATTTAATAAAAAAGGTTTCTTCAAAACTTAAATCAGTTCCGGATACGAAAATATAGGAAAACGGAATTAAAACTGCTGATGATGATTAATTCAAAAAACAGGAAAAAACACACCAAAAGGCAATAGAAATCCCAGATAGAAGCCGAAGAATTCACAAAGCAACTCAAAACTTAATTGGCAGGAAAACTGAGAGACATGGATGGCAATTTTTTAAGCGTCAGTCAAAGAGCAAACATCCGAGAAAGCCTGACTGTCTTTCCATAAAAAAGTTCCACACAATTTAAGACTATGTTGCACAAAAAACCATCAAAGTCAAAGCTCTCATTATAAACTGAAAATGGCACGAAAAAGAGGATCTGAAAAAATGGTGACCTAAAATAGATAAAACAGAACAAATCATGGCATACAAAATGAAACCAAATTTGCCAACTTTTGGAGGACAAACAAACAGATATTGTGGAAAGCTAGAAACATAGAGATAAATATACACATGTTTGTAATATGACCATTGCGTAGAAGAGACGTAATCAGGATTACAGAACAGAAATTTTTATTAGAATCCCAGCACAACATCTGGGTCAAAATGTTTAACCTAAAAATGGGTTTCATTTGCAAAAATACACATTCTGATTCATATCAAGTATTAAAAACATTTAAAAGGTAATCTTATTACATATCTTGTCATTCGGATTACTAAAAACAATTTTATTAATTCCAGAATCTGAAAACCAATCTGGGATTTAACAAGGTTAACACAACACGGAACAGTCAGCACAAAAAGGCCAAGGCCATACTTGGTCTTGGACAAACATTATCCAGTATCGAGGCAGACGCAGACGCCATTAATACTCCTAAGTATTTACCCACTCCATAAATATTGGCTTACAGACATAGACGGAAAGCCAATAGGCATAGACATTGCCATTCCGAACAGACTCTGACCCCTCCTATTTAATTCGATTTGTGTATTAAAAAATAACTCAATGTTAATACTTACCAATATGCAAATTAGGACCAATAATATTGTAAAACAAATTGCAAACAAATTATGGACACAATCATTATTGTAATAATGATAAAGAAAGTGGACTTGCACAAGGGCTAAGCGATAAAGCAAAAAAAGGAGTTTACCAAATGATTGGGATAATATGAGGGCAAAAAAAAAAATGTATAAAACAACAAATAGTAAATCATATTGAAATGCAGATAGAAAAATTATTTAATTTAGGGTCGGCTGTACATTTTTTGATAAGAGTTAAAGAACAAATTTCCAAAAAATATTAATGAAAAATATCATTCAATAAATTCGACTAAAAATACCAATCTTTATTTTACTCAAAGTGAAAAAGGGTACTTACATAAATCAATACTTATTTCAAGGCAGCTAAACAAAGGTCCCAAGCTCACTGAATGTAACAAAAAAAACCCGAAAACAAAAAGAGCCACCTCCAGCCACATTGCTGTCAGCCCCAGCACTTGATTCCAGGATACTCCCACTTAGCCACTTGTTTGTGGAATTCTAGGAGAGTGTCTGGACAGAAGAATGGTGTCTGTGAAAGGATGGTAGACAGAGACACCCTCACTATGTGGGTGCGTGTTATAAGGCATTTCTAATTATGCAAAACTGAGCAGCTTTGGGATGCGTTAATGGGACACTCATAAAACCCACACAAAAAGGGAACACGTGCGAAAGGATAAGAGCGGAAAAAGGGTCAACAGTTTCCCAGGAACTTACACGTTTTCTTTCCCTAATTAATGTCAAGACTTTAAGGACTACCCATATCCAAGACTCATGCCATTTACTCTAATGGCTGCCAAATTTGACATTATGCATATTTAATATTTTATGCTTACTTTAAAGTCCGAACTAATGGGTTGTCTTTTGACTATTTTCTTGAAAGATACAAGATTCGAGTGGAAAACGGAATGAATTTGGGGAAGCACTAAATTTAAAGGTTTTGAACATGTAAAAAGTGTTGCCTCTGTTATCCGTAAGCAGTATAGATGCTTGTTAAGGAGTATTTATGATATATACAAATAATAAATGAAAGCTCACTCTGAACTTAATTTATATTCTTTCCCAAAAATTCTAATCCAAGGATATTTTTCATTTAACAGTTCATTGCTCTGTGGCTTGAGGCCAATCAAATTAATGGCAGCCTCTGAAAAATTACTTTTCTCATTTGATTAATAGTCCCGGAACAATGCCCAGCTGGAGGACTAGAACCCCATTGCTCGCAAAAAGTCCTCATAACAGTATTTGTCTTAGCTTTAGTTCTGTGGTGGAGGCATATTTTGTGGTTTTCAACGAGTTGAGGGGAATGAAAGTGCCGCACTTTAATTATGAAAACGAAATTACCATGAATCTACCCGAAAAACGGTCGAGTGGATGTTTACGATCAAATCTTACTTTAAATTTTAAATTAAGATTCGAAAATCTACCAGTACATGGAATTTTTAAGGCCAAAGCCAGATGACGATTATTAAGTCGAAGCCAGCGGGCTGGCTGTTGTTATTCGGCTTGCATTTTTTCGAGCTCTCTCTCCTGTGGAATTCATAAGGACACGACACTTAACGTGACTTCCTGAACATATAAACAATTTATTTTTGGTCTTCGCTGAAGTTCAGCGTGATTCCTGTAGTTCTCCATCTTCCAGAATATATGGTAAGTAGAGGTTAAGTA
Organism: Drosophila bifasciata; assembly: GCA_009664405.1. Lineage (NCBI taxonomy): Eukaryota > Metazoa > Arthropoda > Insecta > Diptera > Drosophilidae > Drosophila > Drosophila bifasciata. The sequence continues at coordinate 11,312,692 of CM019042.1, forward strand.
ATCGTGGGACATGTCTTTGTTTAGTTTATGCCACACTGCACAGAACAACAGCTGACTTCGTGTCCGCTAATGCCGGGGACAACAAAACAATTCCGTTTTTCGGCAAAAACGAATGAGTCAGAAAATAAGAGCATGACAGCTGACGGCCCACCGACTGGAAAACGTTTTTCCCCCGCCTTTTCCTCTGTATCAAATCAAGCTAACCAACGGTGGGGAATATTTTTCCCCCCACTTGGGCACTTGACACTTGGCCGCGGTCTGGGGTAAGTGGTTGGGTTGCAATCTTCATAGTACTCTGAATAGTACTCTGTCACATAAACGTTTAAGACCGAATGTTAACCGAATGGAGCATTCAAATAAAACAATGAATTAATACTCCGACAACTTGCTGGCGAGCTAGGAAGTTGCTCTGCCTTTAAGTTCTTGGTGGCAATTCAGAGCTGGGTAACTTCCGCATTAAGATAACATAACAACGATCCAGGCCAGAGAGAGGGAGTATCTTTGGTGCATCCTTAGTTCTGAAGTACAAGTTCCACTTAACATTTCCATTTTGGCTGCTGCAATTGCCACCCAGAAGACAGGGCGAAACGCCCATATATATATATATATGTACATACCCGTTAGAAGCACTCGTTCTGCAAGTCTCACGCTGCTCTGTCCTGCCCAGCAGCCATCGTTGTATTTGTAATGCTACTAGAACTAGCGTCATAATCAAAGTGCCTGAACCTTGAACCAGTCGCACAATAAAAGTAAATGTCTGAAGAAACAACAAGGGATAAAAACAAAGACGTACAAGAAACGGACCAAAGGTTTGGTTCCGACATGTTTAATACACTTTCCAACCCTATGATTGGTTTTGATTTGACATATTTACGACACTTCGGACATAGATCCTTGCAACTCTCCACAGAAGAATATGGTTTGATTTTTGTTCGGCTGTGAAGTCAGATAAGTTCTCTGCGTTGCAAAAATCTAACAAGAATCGCAATACCCTCTGGAAGCATACAACCAAAACACGCCAAAACAATGTCCTGGCTAGTCGAGAGCAATTGTTTTACTATGTGATATGCCGCAGCTTGTGTGCTCATAAAAAAAGAGAATAAACATTTTTATGACTTTTGCCCCTTTTCCCGGGTTGTGCATGTGCTGCGCCCATGGGCTACAATTGGGATTGGGGGAACCAGAGAGAGGGGATCCATCCAGCCATATTAGAGGATTCTTAAATTGTTGCAAATAAGATGTGCTTAAGAAACGAGTGGCCTAATGGAAATAATTTAATGAGAATTTTATTTCACATTTGTATTATTTATTTCAGCGGAGCTGGCACTTATCTTAGACCCGAAAATGCCACTGCACAGCAGTTCAGTAAAGAAAACAATTTAAGTCACCTTTAAAGCTGCTCACACATTTATAATAACCATTTAATACAGATATTTGAGAAACATGGTTTATCTCCATTGTACGTGCCTTTATATACACATTGTATACACAAATGTGTATCACATTTTTCGTTACACATCTGCCACGTTGCCATATTCTTAGCGGGTAATAAATCATATTTTTTGCCATTTTCGATTTGTCATGATAAACAAATAGCAAACAAAAATTCCTACTATACATAAGCTAGTGGAAAATGTTTATCCATTGGATATACAATGACTAAGGCAACCAGAATGACGGGCATAAAATTAGATCTAATCGGTCTGATAAATTTTCCTTTCTTGCCTTTAAAGATGTATAAGAATTAACCTTCCTAACATTGACCTCTTTTAATTTTTTGCAATCCGAGCTACACATTAAAATTCACAGAAAAAACTTTCCAAAATATGCTGGGAAATCAGACGAAGCTAAATGAACCTATACATCAATTAAGTTATCATGAAGACAGATACGACCTAACATCGAATCTGATGATTGAATCGTTAATCTGCTTGTTATTGGTTTCACACCACAGTCAGTGCCAAGCAGCCAACTGGATGATGAATGCGTCCCGTTGGCAGCTACCTGAGGGCCTGGAGGAAATCTCCGGAGTCCTGGGCCCCTGACTGCTGATTACTCTGGGCAAATGCAACCCCGATTTTTAACATGAATAAAGCTGACTGTTTCGTGGATATTTAAAGACCTCCATAATGAAGTCAAAAGTTGAGACATGAAATGAAGGCAATGTTAGTAAAGTCGGGGATATCTCATGACCTCCAACCACTCAAAGTTGCAAGCCGGGTGCCAGAACTGAGAGCAAAACCGAACAAAGTGAGCAAAATGGGAGCCACGTAAAGACAAATTGCATAAGGGATAAGGCCAGCGAAGGAACAAACTGCAACAAAGGATGCCTGTATATGTATTTGCACGTCCCCTCTCTCTCTCTGTCTCTGTGGCTGTCTGTCTATCTGTACATGTCAACTGCATTGCCAGGACAAAAGGGAAAATTCTGAACTTGTATAACCAACGAGCGCCAAAGATTTAGATTTAGATTTAATTTCGGTATCCGCAGCGTAATTGACATTTCATTAACGCAAAACTCAGCTTTCCGATAACACAAAAGCGCAAAGATCAACGTTAATCACACCACCAACAGAGACTGTGACTCAGATATATCGAATGCCAAACTGAACATGACATCGGTGGTCACATAAATGTATCCCTGTTACCATACAGAGGGCTTTACCCACAGAAAGTGCTGGTATGAGGCCAAAGTCAAAATTATATTGACTTTAATGGCACTGCGGCATAATAATATGAAGACCACAAATGGCATTTTAATGGTTGCAAACTTTTTGTAATAACATTAATGTCAACGTGAGACTCTTGATTTCATTATGCTTACATGCTTGCAAAGACAGTTAATTTGTTGAAAAAATTGAAAAAAAATAAGTTTATACAATATGCTGGCAATACATAGTAATTGTTCCTTAGATAAGTTGTGTCAAAACCATGCCTTCCCTTTAAATAATCTATTAATTTTCCAATTTAAAATCTATTTTATATCTCAATCACCTACTTACATTGCACCAACTAAACAGACTTTTTTATATTAAGCGTCTCAATTATATTATATTATATTATATAATTATAGAATTTTCTACCTGCACTTGTTCGCCTCTTTGCTTTGAGCAACCGCCCGTGGGATCATACTTGGCATTCCCCGTCGACGCAACAACTACAACTTACGTATTTTTCACGCTGCGCTTTGTGCGGCATTCGCTCGGCTGCTGCTGGGTTAAGAGGCGATGTTTTGCTGGCGCTCTCCCTCAATTGCGGGGAGTGCTTATCAACTTCACAACAACAAATGCAATTGCAGTGCTTCGTGTGCTATGCCTGCGCCGGCGCTGCACTCGACACTTGGGGAGAGGCAGCAGCCCGGCGCTTGCTCTAAGCGGATCACTCTCTTCAGCGCCACTGCCAATGCTTTCAAATAGTGTGGGTCTCCCAGCCGCAGTTCCGCCCACGTTACTCAATGAGGATTGTCAGCTGATCCACACTGCGACGGTTCGGCGAGTTCCAAGTATGGATCTTGCCCCTGCTGCTCAGAGTGAACTGCGTGGTTCCGCTCTGGATCCTCCTCCCGTGGCCGCTGACCTGACGGCAGAGCCACCTTCTGGGACCATGCTGATGGACGGGGCCAAATCCATTCGCATTTTTTCCAAAACATATCAGGTATGCGCACAAAGGCTCAGGCTGTCTACGTGGCAACCTCTACATGCGACTTCGACGTAATCATCTTGGTTGAAACCTGGCTCAACGAAAACTTCTTCGATAATGAGTACTTCGATCCCAACCTTTTCCAAGTGTTTCGCAAGGACAGAGATTGTGCCAAAACGAAGCACCGGAGAGGAGGTGGTGTCATTGTGGCCGTTAGACGCACCCTACGCTGTGATCCGATTTGTCTTCTTGATGATGACTCAATCTTGGATCAGATTGGTGTGGCAGTGGCCGGTCAGTCGGAGACGCTATGTATCAGCGCATCATACATTCCACCGAATAGCAGTTACGAATTTACAAGGCGCATACGCTGAATATTGCCAACTTATATGGTAATCTACGAGGCCGTCAGCATCTCTCCGTTGTTGGCGACTTCAATTTGGGCTCGTTGGTATGGTCCGCTGATCCGAGTTGGAGGCTATGATGCCGAGCAATGTGCATTTGCAGCACGAAGTTATGTTTTTAGATGATTTTTAGTATGGGCTTAACTCAAATTAATAATGTTTATAATAGGCTAAATAAGATTCTAGATTTAGTTTTTGTTAGTGCGGATATTGTTTGCCCTGTTGCACGTTGCGAGCTGCCTATTGCTGATTGTGACATGCATCATGAGCCGTTGGTATTCACCGCTAAATTCTATAGTTTCTCGCCTTGGTCTGAACCCGGCTTTGCATATTTATTTACTGATATAAGTTTGAATGCTATACGTGATGACTTGTTAAATGTAAACTGGGCTTCTGTTCTCTCGCATCCTAGTGCTGAATCTTCTTTCAATGTTTTCGTTCGTACTGTTCATCATATTGTTGATAATAATGCTTCCAGAAGAGTGCGTGGCTCGTATAGGTTACCGTGGTATACGAAGGGTCTTGTGAAGTATAAGAATCTGCGCAACAAGTTTTTAAACGGTTTAAGAAAACCCGTGACTCTGTTGACTGGGCCAGGTATAGGCAGCATAAACGGGAGTTTGATTTTTAAATAAATTTTTATATAATCAATATATTGCGGACGTTGAAAGAGGACTTAAGGTTAATCCCAGGTCGTTCTGGCATTTCATAAATTCAAAAAGATCGACGAGTGCTCTTCCTTCAGCTATGAGCCTTGGTAACTTGAGCTCAAATACTGACAGCGGCATAGCGAACCTTTTGCTTCTTTTTAGCTCAAACTTCGAGCCATACGCAGTTTGGCATGAGTCTGATGTCTTAGACTTTATCCCGTCGGTGGTCAATATTGGCTCACTTGATGTATCGGAGGTGGACATTTTGGAGGCAATCGCTGATTTCGACAACTCGTGTAAGCCTGACAGTGATGGCATTTCTGCTTTTCTGCTTCGCAACTGTGATGTTGCTTTTTAGAACCCCTTAAAATTATCTTCAACAATTCTTTGTTAACAGGTCACTTTATTGGAAAGTGGAAAGCTGCCACTATTTGTCCCGTTTTAAGAGAGGTGCTAAGATTTGTATTTCTAATTATAGACCAATTGCCAAACTCAGCAATGTCTCAAAACTTATTGAGCGAATCATTGCCAAAAGATCTCTTTTCTCATGAAGGCATACATTAGTCAAAATCAGCATGGTTTTATGCCGGGTAGATCAACGACTACTAATTTGGCAGCCTTGAAATTTTTGTACACATGCCTTTGAAGGGCACTCTCAGGTCGATGTGGTATACATTTGACTTTGCTAAGGCCTTTGACAAAGTCTCCCACTGTGCCTTGGTAGCCAAGCTGAAGCGGTTGGGTATTCATTCAAGTCTGCTTAATTGGTTCATGTCATACCTTGAGCAGCGAGAGTATGTTGTTTTGGTAAATGGAAGGCAGTCGAGCCCATATTTGGCTACTTCTGGCCTTCCACAGGGGAGTGCTCTTTGGGCCGTTGCTATTTTCTATTTTCATCAACGACATATGTCTCAGCATTGAAGTTTCTGAGCATTTGCTTTATGCTGATGATCTGAAAATATTCGGTTCTGTCAGAACCTTAGGTGACAGTTTCCGTCTTCAGCGAGACCTGGATGCAGTCGTTCGTTGGTGTTCACTGAATTGTCTACCTCTCAACATTAACAAGTGTTACTTTGTGTCCTTTTAGTAAGTGTTTATTCAATATTCAGGCCTCTTATTCGATAGATGGCATTCCGCTCTTGAAGCAGACTGAGGCACTTGACCTGGGGGTTTTGTTCGATTCGAAATTTCTTTTTATCGAACATTTGAACTTCATTTTGCCAAAAGCCTATGCTATGTACAGCTTTGTTACGCGTAATGCAACCCAGTTTAGGGACCCATACACGAGGCTAAGTCTTTATTCATTTCTTGTGCGCTCGCGCCTTGAGTATGCTTCAGTGGTTTGGAACCACACAGGGGTCGTTCAAATAGCGCGTATTGAGAGATTGCAAAGGAAGTTTTGAGGTTCGCACTACAGCCGCTGCAATTTTCCGTTCCGGTGCCGTCCTATGAGTGCAGATGTCGACTCGTGCATCTCTCTCTCTCGAGGATCGAAGGACCATTGCGGCGCAGATTTTTTGTACGATTTGCTAGTGGGTAACATCGATTGCCCTGACCTGCTTGCTAGATTGGCTTCAACACGCCTGCCAGGAACCTTAGGCACCATGCACTCTTTGTTGTTGATCTCCACCGGACCAACTATGGAAATAATGAGCCGTTAGGTAGGGCTCTTCGGCAGTATAATTCGTTGCCAGCTAGGATGCGATTCGACTTTTGCCTGGGAAAAGGAGCCGTTAGACGGTTGCTATCTCAGTTTTTTTTGTTTAATTGTTAGTTTGTTATTCTTTGTTTTGTTTAGTTTTTAAGATAGAAATAAGTTAGTTTAGCCAGATAAGGTTTATCCGTTGGCGATTAAATAAATAAATAAATAAATTGTAGAATGCAAACATTGCTTTTGAAACTCTTCTTTCTTTTCTTTACTGTGCATATGGACACACTTTTATTTTAATATGTTGATCTGGTGGCAAAACATGCCCCAAAAAAAAAGGTCAACCAAAGTTTGTAACTATTATTTATAGTTCAACAAAATAATGTCTGAGTTTGTAGCATTTTTTTTTTGTTATACCCGTTTTTTTGATGGTCAGTTTTACTTATCTGCAGTATGTCTGTTGTGGTTGTAATAACAAACAACAACGCCAGGAAGTGGTTTCATTTTTTGTGTTCGCGATGGCTGTGACTTTCAGGTGGTCGTGGCGCCCATTCAGGCAAAAAATGAGAGCAATTTTTCAAAAGCGGAAACGGTTTTTTACTCTGCCTTGACCAAAACAGGAAGAGCCAACTCGACGACCAAACCATCTATCGGCATTGCATTTGCAGGAACACGAACCGTTGTTGAGATTTGTTTTGGGTACATATATCTATGTATTTCTGGGTCGCTTCCTATCCTTCCTATTCTATTCTGTCTTTATGTCCTGCCTCTGTGTCTGTAACTGCTGAGATGCCAAAAATCAATGTGGATTCCCCTAAACTTCGGTAACATTCCTCTGGGCTGTCCTTTCGTTTTTTTGTCCCCTGTTCTCCTCCATTGCATTAAAAGTCGCGATTTAATTAAAACTTTCAATAAGAACATCTAGTTTTTTACACTGTTGCTCTTTTTGCTGATTTTGTGCCATCTGACAAAAAGTTTTAATATGTCGCATTGTTTGGTAGTTATATGTATGTATATGTTATCTGTAAATTAAAACAAAACCCATGGTTAACCCAGGTTATCCATGGAGAATTTGTTCGGGTCTCTCTGTTCATGGACGAACAAAGCTTTGAGTAAATAAATAACTAATTAATTTTTATCGTTTATAATCATGTAATTAATAAACCACTTATATACACTGTTAAAGTTTCAATGGAAATTCATTATTGAATGAAAAAAATGAAGAACTTTATGAATCTATTATTTTTCACTTCATTTATTTACTAGAACGTTTTAATATAAATTTATTCATCACAAAATCAAAGAATTTGAACAAAAATACAGCCAACATATTGGAAAAACGAGCTCTTTAAATAATCTCTGTCCATTTTGCGTGTCTTGTTGGATTTTTTTTTGAGGGGGAAGGGGTAAACGAGTAATTTTCAACAAAAAAAAATCGAATTAAATAATTTGAAAAAGCAGAAGAGTAGTTTTAGAGTTTTTAAACTATTCTATTTAATTTTGTTGGTTTTAATGCGATTTAAAATACTAAAAGAGGTGAGAAATGGTCTGAAAAACGAAAACAAATAATTAAGTGCATTTATTAGTCATGTGGGCAACACATAATCTATTAATTAGCATAATACGAATTATCACATTCATCGACAAGTAGTTTTCATTTCACTTTGCCAAAGTGCTCAATGACCATCGATCTGTGCATAATTTGGTGAATATTACAAAAAGGTGAAGGAGTTATTAGTCCTAATCAATGTGTAAATTTAATTAATTGACCATTTTCATAGAAAACTTTAAAATGGATTATGATATCCTGCTTTGATTCGATTATCAATTCAATAAATGTTCACTAATTTGTATTCGCATAGTTGCTACATTATTTTACCAGCACAAGCACAGCAGAATAAATATGTGACTGTGTATTCTGAATAATAAACAACTGTCAATTCAGCATTGTTGTTTTTTATACCGACAGTATTTGTGAGAGTTATATGAAAAATGTCACTTTTTGAAGTTCTTATATACTGCAAATTTTTTTAATTTTATAGGAAAAACAAAAGTGAGTAATATTATATTTTAAGTACTGCGGATCAGATTACTCTCTCTCCTTATTCACCTTTTGACAGTTAAACTATTTTCCATATTTACGAACTAACATTACCCTTTTAGAGTACAATTTCAAATTCAAGCATATAGTATTACGAAACCAAGACAAAAGTTTTAATATACTTACGTGGCTGACATAAAAGTTAGTGTCTGTCGTTTCCGTGACAATGACAAACTCAACGAAGACAATGAAACTTGAACAGAATGTCAAATAAACATATACACACGAGTAAATATACGAGTATGCATGTATATTTACATAAATATTCACATGGAACTTGCAGCTGCAACTAAGCGATAATCAAAAACATATTCCCCTCGAAAACGATGCAATAGAAAACGGAAACGGAAGCTGCCAAGTGAAATGGCAAAATAAAAAGGGAAAAGAATAAGTAGAAATCAGGAAAAATTGTTGTCAATTGCAACAGACATACAAACAGGCAGATTGATTGTTCATATTGGTTGCCAGACAACAGAAAATTTCTTACAACTTAACTTAAGGGAAGTAGAGCTTTTGCTTTTGAGCGAAAAATTTGAAGATTTCTTCAACTTGATGATGGATTACAATGAAAAAAAGATAACTTCTAATGATGCTCAACTAATGAAATACTGAAGAAACTACTCTTGTATGCCAAGTCAGAAAAGGCTTTTTCTTGGCTCTTATTCTGTGACAAGGGAGGGAGAGGACAAGGACTGTCTATCCCCTCAGTGGATGTTTTGTATTGACAGTCCTTTTGGAATTTGAAAGTTTTGCGTGTCCCTTTCCGACAACAACAACAGTGGTTGACATTCTCTGTGACATTCAACTGGATGTATACACCCGAAAAACCCACTACAGAACATACTGAAATGTGCTTGACTTTCACTTTTTCAGCAATCACAAAGTCGTCAAAGGGTTCCAGTTTCATTTCTCCCACATCCATTACCAAAAATACAAAACTTTTTGTGGCCAGTCACAGTTTGACGAGTTCAAAAATGTCATTGGACCCAAAGAGTTTGGTGTGTGATGCTGCGTTCTACATCGATTGAATTAAATGAAAGAAAAGTCGCAAAGGTCCATTGGATTTCTGGCGATTCGACACTTGACAGCTGTCGCTGGAGTTAAGTTGAGAACTTTTTGGGACGACTTTGCCACAGTGTAATCAATTTGTCATAAGATCAGGAGTTTGTCAGGTCAGGAGTGTTTGAGCACTAGCACTAAGCCAAACACAGATTTCTTGGCTGAGTATAAAACTTAAATTGAATTTGTATTTATTTTGTAACCTACCGGAGGAACTTCCCCAACCTGGATAGGATAGGTATTGTCAGCTTAGCGCCTTTACATTATTTAGTGACAAGCTCAGCACAAACATAAAAGTTTCTACGGGGAGGTCGGATCCGTCCCAAAATATATTCCAGCAATGGACGGAGAGTGTGTCAACAAAATCAGCATAATAACGGAAGGTATGGAAGTGGCCTTGACCCCCCAAAGGGCTACAATAAAAGTGGATTAAATGTAAACATGTGAGAGATTTACTCTGCCTTGGTTCTTAAGACCTCACGCAATGTCCTCAAGAGGGACTCGAACTCGAATTGATTCCAATGCCATTGGCCTTTGCCCCAGAACTTGCCCTCCCACATTCCATTCGACATGACCAAGTCAATGCCTAATGACTTTGGTTTCATGCCGAATTAGGCAGGACAAATAACAGCCAGGTTCCGGCAATCTCGGGTTAGAAGTTTAAGTGCACATTTATCCATCCTCAACCTTTCGTAAGCATAATTGGATCGCCCCGGCTGAGATTAGGGGTTCAGAATGCTAATCAGGAAGTAATTTGTTAAAATATAAGTGTCGTATCGTCATCCAAAAAATTCAATAAAAAGCCAATGTCCAACATTCATAAGGAACTACGTGGGAAATCGAACTTCAAATGATTATCCATAGCATATCCAATCGATTCTAAGTATTTATCGCAATTAACTTTTATTGCATGACAGCCTATCATCAGGTATCGAAATTTATTGGGAATCATTTGTTGGTAAGCCAATAGGAGGTTTATTTTCAATGATCAGATTTTCGTGATTATGTGCCACCGCCTTAAGGAGATTCGTCTCTAATTTAATTAGCTCATCCTTTGTTTTATTTTGATGTTCGAGTATGCCCTTCCTTTTTACTCAGTCTTTTGTCCAGCAGAGAAATGAACAGCCAAACCCACAAGGGCCATGGCATTAAAAAGTCTTCAAGTTGGTAAAAAGAAAGTTTGGTGTTTGTTAGTTGGTATTCTAGTTCTTTGTTTCTGCTTTTCTTATGCGAATGAACTCTTAAAGTCCTCTGTTTTTCCAGTGAATTCGTTATGAATAATGGTAATTATGGAACTGGTCTTTGCTCTATACTCAGACACTTGTCCATAATCAGTCGAGGGCAGTGATCTTGTTGAAAATTCCATTGCTAAAATCAGTTTAACCACTCAATTCCTCACACCAGAAAATACACACAGGAGCCAAGTGGAGTCCATAGCTGGGAGTTTGCTTTCTCCCCTCATCCTCGTTATTGGCGCCATTCTGTGGCCGTCTTCGGTCCTTTGGCACTCGGCTGACAGCCACAAGAAATATCAGGAAAGCTTTTCTCGCTTCCTACTTATTCATTTGTAAATTTTAAGAAAATACAAAGGCCTGACTCTGTCTGTTCCCCCTCGTTCTTGGAGGCGCGAAATGCATGTCAAAGCTGTCAACGGAGGAGTTTCCCCACCTCGAATGAGGTTTTTTTTTCCTCTTACTCTTGAAAGAACTTCTTCCTTTAAGCTCTTGGAAAAAGGCAAAGAAGTTCTCCATGAACAAAACTCCTCGTGGTCGTCGTGGTCCAGGGACTCCCAACACGAAATGACAATTTTCTTGCCATTTCCGTTGTGTTTTTCCATTTCCTGACTTCTGACTATTCCGACTATTTTCTGTGGCTTTTTCGCTTTCTGTGATATATGTATATGTATGTATTACTACATACATTTTTTTAAAATCTTGAAAAAGTTTCTTCCCACTTCAAATGGCAAAAATACCATAGCTAATTAAATTTTTTAAACTGACAACAAACATAATCATGTAAATTTTCCCTGCACTTTTTGCGAACCAAGCAAATGTATACAAAAAACTAATTTACAAGTCAATTTCGACAAGGAGCACACAAACTGTCAGAGAAACTTTGGAATTCTCCAAGAAGTACTTTGCTAAGCGGAAATATATTTAAATAAACTGTACAATAAAAGTTAAATTTATTGTTAAATAATATTATTTAATTGAATGGAGAGATAGCGACCACAATATGGGTTTGTATGCCTTCAATGGACTTTAATTAAAATGTTTAATAAATCGTAATACAAACTATTCCAGGTGACGTGGGGTTAGACTGTAACAGAACAAGACACAATTTTATTTAACCTGAACTAGAATGAGGGAAAGCTTTTTGAGCGGAAGTGTTAGATACTCTAACAGATCTTTTTGTTTCTCTAGAGATTCGATATTTTGGTCCTATTGTTCATAATCAGAATTTTTCATTGTCTGTATTGTATTAAAGTTATTTGATCTACTCAGTCCATTTGTAGTCTTTCAAAAATAAAAACATTGCATCAGTGCAACTTCGAGAACTTTTCTACGGACGAATACATACTTTTGGGGTTAAAAACTAAATACATTTTATTAACTGAATACTTAATTTTGTGGATTGCAATTTTGTTGAAGCATTTAGTCAGAACAATCATACCCTGATGGTTGACTGGAAAGAGTACAATCAATGAACGAACAACTTCACGCACTAAATTTATTTTGTGATTGGTTCCCTTGACACACAGTATTTCTTAGGGTGTTCAAATTCAGTTACATACTCATGGGTAGTAGCAATAAGCTAGTATAAAACACTACAACAATGAACTCCACAAAGATATCCTGCCGCTGTGACAAACTGTCCTGCTATCCGCATCCATCTTGTTGGTTCATTTTGTCCAATCATTTATCTGTTTGAAGTTTTTTTCATCGTTGAGGGAAATTGAGCGTAAAAAAGCGATAGTTTTATGTACTTTTTCCATGATTTTCAGTTGTCAGTTTTTTTTCATTTCTTTGATTTTAGTGGCTAACTTAATGCTTGAAGATTTTGAGAAATAAAAGGACCTTAAGCGATGATTGATAAGTGAATGATAGAACACTGAATATTTTAGTAAAGTCTCTTCGGGTTCTACTGTCAAAGAAACCTTCAGTTAAGAGCATCAATCATTTCACATCAATAAAGTTGCCCCTCCTATCCTTACCACCACTCTGACCATTACCCACCATTCCATTAACCCGTTTAATTGATTTTGATTGTCTCCTGCCCGCGGCTGCCATCGCAAACTCTCATTTCCATTTAACTGTTTTTCCCTGCAATCGACTGACCATCCGAAAAAAAACTCATAACTGTCATTGTTATTGCTATTGACGGTGGTCCCATTGTCCGGCAATACTTTCGCTCAAATGAGGCGTAGGCCTCGCCGCCTGATGAACTGCACACAAATATACGAGAATGCCGTTAAAAACCAAAGAGACTCCCGGAAGGGAAAACTTTTTGTCGCGAAAAACTCGGACGATTGTCGGGAAGCCCATTTATCAGGCTGTGTGAAGTCGTTGAATGAAACTGTTTTTCTCGTAAAGGCAATTTAGCGTGAAATAATAGTTTTTTTGTCGTTTTTTTTCAGTTTTAGCCCAGAGCTATATGGGTGCTGCAATTCTTTGTAGCGGGACTTTATGAGTGGAGCGAAGCATTCCAGTCAGATAATTGTTGCTTTCTGGGTTATGGAAATTACCTCTCAATCTGAAGAGCCTCTTTACATTCCAGTAAATGACATGGGAAGTGCTCGGGATAAGCCCGATTGTATCCATAACAATAAAATCAGCGAAAAGGCCAAAAAACCTAAGTAACAAAATCTGTTTTTCCTCGGAAATAAGGAGAAAGCCTCGCAACAAAAGAAGCCGGAAACACTCACAGAAATTGGCCCAACTAATAACATTATTGAGTAGAAATGGCAGAAGGGGAAAAAGTGGTCGACAGCCCAAAGGCATTAGAAACCAATTTACTTGTGTGTCTTCGTTACTAGAGAGACGAGAGACTATGCAGGACGAGGAACAAATAATCAAAATCAATTGTATTGCTTTCACTGGAATAGAAGAGAAACCATTTGACCAGAACTTTGAGGCTTAGCAACGTTTCATTTTCTTATCGCTCGCTTTAATACGATTTTAATTAGAAATGAAAACTTTGTTTTTCCATTCGATCCCTTTCTCGATTTCGATGCCCGAAATCAGTTCTTAATTGGCAGCACTTTTAATGATTGATTTCCCAGTGAACATAAAGGCAACCCACAGAGGTTGACTAGAGTAACCTTCTCTTTGAAACCCATTCCGCCTGGAATCTCTCAAATTAAAGTGCATTTAAACCGGTCAAAGGTCAAGCCGATATTAGCTGAATCAGCATCAGAGCCAGCTCTAGAGGATGTCCCTATCCCTGTCAATGCCAATGATGATAAGGGTTAAGCCCTTTATTGATGGGAAATTACAAGGACAGAACTGACAGCAGAAAAAATGGAAAAAATTGTAAAAAATTTAAACAACGACAAAAAAACACATAATTAATTTATTTGTATATTTTTTTATCACTTTTTGGCCATTGCAATTTTATTCTCTGCCAGACGCCTGCGACATGTGCGGTTAATGATTGTCAACCAGGGATCTTAATATACATATAAATTTTGTATATAGGAAAATGAATATATATCCTTCAGACCCAAAAGAAAAGCAAAACACTTAAAAACTGCCATTTTATGCACTTTTTTTCTTCTGTGTACTTTTGTACTTTTGTTGTCCTTTAAAAAGTTTAATTTAAAAGTTTTTCCAATGAATAAAGTTAATCTTGTTGATGCTGTCATGTGGATAATTGTCGCCTTAAATCAATATTTTTCATGTAAATGGTTAAGTTTGTTAATTAACAAATTTGTTAAATATAAATTATATCTGACAGTTCGAGAATACACTCGAACACTGTACTCCTGTCAATGGTAGATCTGCTGTCACCTTATCCCATGTATTATGCAAATGTGTCCCCGTGCTGATGCTATAATTATGCCACCCGTAAACACCTCCAGCTGATTCTATTTGATGCCTTATGAATGGCTTTGCTGGAAATAATGTGAGATTATCGAGAGCACCATGGGTATGTTTGGGGCTCACTCCCAATTAGCAGTGTAATTAACACATTCGAATGCAGTTCCTTAGGGAAGTTTTAACTTTGCTTCCCATTCTAGACCACATTCTTTGTAATATTTTCAAAGTGAAAATCGAACTCAAACTACTTCACATTAGTATTTTCGCCCGCACATTAACTGCTCAATTTAACTACTTGAACGAACCATAAAAAAACTGTCATCGCAAAGGCTCTTCCCATCCTCAATCTCCTACCTCCTTTATGATTGATGAAAGGCAGACAGGAACTGATATCATCCGTGATTTTGCAAATTATCTCCGCTTGATGATTGGTAAATCGTTCTCACTTTGTCAATCACAAACAGCAATCCCAATTCCTCTCAAAAAAATACTTTGTAAACTTAAATTTCGTGATTTTATTTGGATCACACATTAAACATACTTGACTGGTCGACCTTTACTTTGGAAAAATGACTGTAATTACGCGGCAGACACTTAATTATAAATAATTCATACGCAAAAGTGTCAAAATAATTTACAGCCTTGGCATTTGCTGCAGCAGAAATAATACCATTAATGAGACACATAAATAATGCGGCAGATAATTCAAATGTGCTAGGTCATTAGTTAGGGAAATAAATAAAATTAAAATGGGGAGTTTGCTTCCAACGATTTTTATATCATTTATTCCAAGGTTAAATTAGTTATTTATAAAATTTTTTCTACAAAAGGAACACTTAATTAACTTGTACGTATAAATTATTTATATTTTTAACGTTGCCATATTTAAAATTCAGTTTAATTCCTCGCAAAGACAATGACACAGAATCCTCGTACGCAATTTCCCCAACACACAACGATCTGGAGATACATTTAACAAAAGTAAGGAAAAAGAAGGAGTTCTAAATTATTCTTAAATTGATTCAAAATTATCGGACCAAATTATACGGCAATTTAATTCTGTGAAGACCAAACAATGAAAAGGTCACGTACCGGACCGCATACATGTTGAAATTACACTGAAGTTATTGTAATTGAATAAATTATTTATAAAATTCCAAAAGTTTGCAACTTTTACTCATTTAACGAAAATTTATTGGTGTTTTACCCGTCTGGACAGGGACACACACATATGTACAATACATACAGGGACATACAAATTAAAGGCAATTGGATAAGGAAAAGAAATTGCACATTTATTTAAGAAAGTGCTCAAAGCCTGGAGTTTTAAAAACCTTATCCGTCTCCTACACGATTGGTTTTTCCCTTCAAAACTTTTTTCCGTGAAAATAAACAGGTGTGCAAAATTAAAATGGAATCATTCAGGGACAACAAACCAAATGCATTCCAAAATGGGAATAGTGTGAATGGCAAAAATGCTTTTCATTTAAAAAAATCGCCAATACTACATCAGTTTTTCCAAATTTAGCCACTTTTAGCCACTATAAAATGAAATTAACCCAAGGCACACAAATTTGAATTAAAATGCTAATCTATAGAATTAAATTTAACCTTTTAGCTTCAAAATTGACGAATATTTATGTATTAAGGCAAGTAGCTTATATATTTTGCAACAATTAAGCTGAAAAATTAAGCTGCATAAATCAATCAAGATAACCCACAAAAAGGGACAGAAATTTTTCTATAAAAGGGGAAAGGGAGAAATTATGTTTTTTGTCACTCTCAGTTTCTCTGTTTCTCCATCAATCTCAAATGCTGGTCTTTGACTTATTTATGAGGCAGATAACAGCTTAAAAGCATTCAATCTAAAAATAATGGCGAAATGGAGAATTCTATCTGAGATGTTTGGCGATGATAATGGGGATTGAAATGTTTATGCATAAGTTACTTAAAAGAATTTCAAGAACTTCACGTGTCCATCAACACAAAAATTTAAACATCATTTTATGAAAAAACAAATTTATTTTTAAAAAAAAAATTCCTTAAATCCCAAATTGATTTTCATAAACAGGGGAAACAGAAATTAATGAAATTTATTTCATCAAAAAGGGGACTCATTTTCAGCTGCTAAAGAAGTTTGACCATGACTGTGGCCATGGCTTTGGCTCTGTGAAACTGCAAGTGCAATGCAGATAAACGAAGCTAATTAGCAAAAATGTAAAACTTTTCAAAACGCTCTTCGGCTACATAAACCCAACTTTTCGCCACGTTCCAGTGCAGGCGAAACAAACTTAGTCGAGGCCTGAATCTCCTATTAGACAACAATTGCCCCCCTTTAGATGGGGGGTCCATCCATTCATAATCATAATCATCCTCGACGTCGCAAAGGCACTTGTTAATTTTTTTTGTCGGCAACTTGTCGGAAAGTTTCCGGATGTCAGGAGGCTTCTCTCCAGCGGTAGATTATCTAAATGATGTTAATATAATGTTTAAAAAACATTTAACTAAAATATGTGACTGCAATACATGAATGGCAAGTTATTTATCTGAAAGATTGGCTTGAACAGTAGTCATTTAGCCATATAAAAATGTGTGAGTTTTTCTATCATCAGAGCCTGAATATTTTTCATATATATAGTATGTAACGACAACTATTTGGACTTTTAATTCTTCGTATTCGAAGCATGCAATTTTTTATTTTTGGATACACGCCAGCCCCGTACTAATTATACTTTAGGTCTCTCGGGCACAAGGAAAAGCTCATTAAAATCACCCAAGACTTGCATTAACTTTTTGTCTCTGCCCAACGACAAAGTTTTAGCACCAAAAAACTTTCACACACCTTCTGACGTAGCAGGGTGGCAGCTACAGCGACGGAGGCAAAGACGGGTAAAAAAAAGGACATTTTCACATGACTAGGACCATACAAAGATGCAAGCAGCTGCTGTGCAGAATTCTTATGGAAGAAGGGCGAAAAGTTTCAAACGCAGTTTGATGTCTTCTACAATCCATCCATCCACCCTGGGGGCCAGAAAATGCTCTTTTTACTTTTTTGTGGTACGAGTAGTTCCCTGTGATGACAAATTCTCAAGGCAGTTGTAAAATTATGCTAATTTTTATAGCAACTAAAGCACCTAAAGGAGCAGCCTATGGCGACAGGTTTTGAATTTTTATAACAACAAAATAATAAAAATTTCATTACTCCATTACGATTCAATTACTGTACCACAAAAAAGAACAAAGGACAATTGAGTGTCTTGACAATCAAATATCTGGTACTCAGTGGAAGTTCCAGAGGATCTTTACATACGTGTGAGTATTATTGGTATTTTATAAGATCCACGGACGAAGAGGATACATTATTACTAATGGGTATAAATATAGATTACTATTGATCTTTTTATGATACAAGAAGAGAGAAGTCGAGAAGGTGTAACCCGTACTTTCCCATGACTTCAGCAATTGCATCATAGTAATATTTTTTAATTTAATATAAAAGTATACCCTGTTTTAAAGTGAATACCAGGTTGTTTTATATTTTTGTAGCAACAGGTAAGAACCTTTGCAGGTGTTGCATCTTCCCATCCAAGCTGTTTCTTTTACTTAAGTGTCATCATTCTGTTAGTCCTCTTATGGCTGACACTGTGTTCTTTTGGTCGAATAAGTTTCGAAGGTTCTTAGCTCTTGGCGTGACAGTGTGGTTGGTCAGCGAAACGTGACTTGGCACGTGACAGTGCGAGTTGGTCATATTCTAATAGATGGATACACTTAAACTTTGTGGAACAAAAATTTTGTTTTGCATGGTTTGCAGGCTTAGAATAACTGGAATTTGCAGCTGTCAATTTTTGCCTTCTGCTGTTTGAGTTGAATACCCTATAAATTTAATCGGCTTTAAAACTTTTGTTTTGTTGAATGGTTTCTTGGCGTAGAACCATTTTGCAACAAACTTTTTGCAGTTCACACCCATCAAATATTGTAAACATCTCTTTTCTGCATTTTTTTTGAATTTTTTGTTACTAAGAAATTTCCTACTAAAAAATCTCAATCGCCTTTTATACTTGGGAATTCCGTTTGTCCACAGATGACAGGATTAAGCAACAAAGTTCGGCGAGCAAAAAATACAATCAGGCGATTGCCCGACACCAAGGAAATGTGTTTCCTTCTAGCCATTAGCATTAATATTTCAATGCCCTCGGATGCCTTAGTTCTCTGCCTCTTCCAGTGCCCTCTATCGCTATCCAAGGGCTGTGCAAATTTTTGAGCTATGTGATGGCGTTTTTGGGAAGCGTAACACGCAAAATTTCTCTACTTCCCAGCTGCTGCAAGATTTACGTGTTGTTATTGTGGCAGGACCAGAAGAAGCAGCAGAAAGTGTAGAAGGAAAAAAGTACTCACCGGATGAGGATGCTGCCACCTCCTCAATTTATCGCCTGGACACTCATAAAATTTTTTTGATCGGTTTTTTGTGTACCCATAACAGAATGGGTATGATGATTGATATTTGAAAGAAAGAAACCTGTAACAGAATGCCAACACATTATGATCTAAAACCTCAGAAATAGGACTTATGCGACTTCTAATATTATAGACTTAACATATCATTTAATTTGAATATCGTATCTAGTCCCTTTGTTTTTTGATATATATATATAGCAAGAACACATAAACTTATTACCGGGTATCCTACAGTCCAAATATCTAATTTAGTATTCGTACTTTATTGTTCTGCTGCTCACAGCACCCCTTGGAGCTATGGAGTGGGACCCAACTGGGTGTGGGTTATAAATTTACATGCATAGTTATAGTAGTTCTTTCTTTGCCCCTGCCCCAATGCCGTATGGCAGCTACAAAGGCAGTGGCAGGCACATCTGATGTGAATTGCCGAGCTGCCTGTAAGGCTTCAAATGCAACTAACTTTCCATTGTTGTTTTTGCAATAGTTGCTGATATTGTTGCTGCTGAGTATGTAAAAAAGTTTTACTGAATTTATTATGAGTGCTGTACTAGTAGTTTGCTGCTGCATAAATTATTGTTATTAATTTATAAAACTGTTTTGCCAGTCCCCCTCCATTACAATTGAAATATGTTCGCATGCCGGCAGAGCCAGAACCCCTCCATGTAGCTGAAATTTGTTTTTACTAAACATTTTTTCAGTTGTTCTTTAAGTTTGATATTTTACTGTATGCCCGAAAAAAATTTTTTTTCTAGTGAACAATGTAACAAGCCAACAAAAACAGCGATGGCTTTTATGCAGTTATTGTCACTTGCAATATTATGTTTCTTTTCAGTATTCAGAGTGTCCAGAGCAGCAGTGCTGTTAGCGGCCAGCCCGCTCCAGCGGTAACAGTTGGTTGCCGCTCTTGCTATCAGCGGACTGTTAGCTCGCTCTCGGGAACATCGCTCTCGCGCTGTCACCAGCGATCCACACGGCTCTCTAGCTTTTAAGCTAGCGCCTAGTCAATATAACCGTTATACGTTTCGAAAGCAACGGCCCCGCAACTTACATTTGCTATTACACCACATATAGTACATACATAAATATATATCCATATTCACAGTGCTCATTTTTAGAGCAGCCCCTCCTACGACACAGGCGAAATCAAGATAGCTAACACCTCAATAAGTTTTTCTTTGAAACCTCGCCGATGGATTTATTTAAAGCCCAGCGATAAGGCCTTAAACGAGTTGCAGCCAACAATCTTGGCATATAGATCTGAGCCCTGGCTCATGTTTACAGATTTTAATCTAAAGTGCGAAACATTTTACACAACAGTAAGCACACACACACAGAAACATTCTTGCTCCATTTATGCACATAGACAGCTGCTTGTAAAAGCTATGTTGCAACAACTTCTATATAAAGGAAAAGTTCCTTCAGAAGGAAGACTTTTGTCTACATAAACTTTGTCTAAACTATAGAACTGGAAAATCATGATCCCTCTTGCGGTTCGATGACTCCTATTTGTAATTTGCATAAACCAAACAGTAAGAAAATAAAGTGCAGGCATCTAGCCCTCATTTGATGGAGTTGCTCCAATCAATTACAAATTAATTACTTTCCCAGAGTATATTAAGTCCATCGCAGAAGTGGAAGCAGTAGCCAAAGAGATTTTCTAATTTCCGTTTGGAATATTCCTCTTTTTTTTCTGATGGAAAGACAAGACAATTTTTCAATCACAGTTCAGTCTGAGCTTTCATAAAAAAGGAAAATATTAATGGGAAAGAAGTTTCCATAATATTCCCCATATTCAATTTCCTTTAAATTTCTTTCTAATAAATCAATAAATTTCTTCCTTCTGAACACAGTTTTGTGTCACCAAAAGTGAATTAAAAATGAAATCAGTTAAATTGAAACCGTTCACTTAAAGCAGATAAGAAATTTTAGAAAATAATTTATTTAAATCTTCAATTTAGTTTTGATTTTGAATGCTTAATTAATACTTATCTTAAATCAATTAATTTTAAATTAAATTTTAATTCCCAAAAAAAAAGCAACATGAATCTATGAGAGCTTTTACATTTCATTTTTCAATTCAAGACTCATTTTTGTCCAACTACTTTCGTTGTGGGGGTGAAAAACGGCTATTAACAAATACACAGAAAAATGGATTAACTGCAAACAAATGAGCAACATTATTAACAGTGGGAAAAAATGAAATAACAAAGGGTAATCCAAATTAAAAATTGAAGTATGCAACAGAGGCTCACAACGAAACAGAAACAGAATGAGAGGCCGACTCGAGTAGACCATGAAAAGGGAGCCCAAGCACCACAAGGGGGCCATTTTGTATGGCGCCAGCACATATTAAATTTCCTCACAATGTTGCCCTACGGCACGGAACACAAATTGCAAATAATAATTTGTTGGCTAAGCTGCGACGAAAATAAACTGCAAACGAATTTGTAGTTGGCATAAAATAGTCATAAACGGCATTCGCTCTTCATTCTGGTGCCTGTTTCATTCTCCATTCTGCCACTGCCTTTAGCTGCTTCCGGATACCGGTAAAGGTTACAAAGTAAAGGTAATTTCATTTCCTATTTGCAGACACACACCCTCATACTCATACTCACACTATCACAGATACTATTCTGTCAGAGAGATTCAAATTAAAAATGTAAATATTAAATTTTAGTGCAGCATTCCACATATACATATTCATTATGTAGTTGACTTTTTTGAAATTTCTGCATAAAAAATTGATGCATAAAAATAACATACGAAAATAGCTCTTATTTGAACTTCCAGCTTATCCTCAATCTGCCATGTTCCGTTATGAAAATTATTTATGTCCTCGTAAATTAGATTAATCAATTGTTACTAGCCAATTCCCATAGATTCCAAGTCGCTGGGCACAGTTTCTGCTTATCTATTTCATGTTCTAGCATTTCTGCCGCCGCCAAAGTGTCAAACAGGCAAAGCGAAACAAATTAATTTCAGCTGTCAACGGTTAGACACAACTTTTCGTCTTAAATTGGTAGGGGCTCCTATGGTATGAATCGGCGGAAATTATCAGCTCATTTGTCAGTCGTCGCCACGAGGTGGAAAATAAATTACGCGACACTTAAGCCACGACCTGTGTCTGTAGGATGACAATTCTGTTGTTGGTTGAGGTGCTCGAGTATGAGTGTCAGAATACCACCAGAAGTGACAGTAAGGCTGGATTGCCGTAGAATTGCCTACATTCCCACAAAGTCATGCACTACAGGCAACAAGACGTGTTTGTTGGCCCTTTCATCGCATCGTACCCGGTATCTGGTTTGTTTGTTTGTTTGTTCTACGCGGCTTTTGTTTGACACAAGCCATTTGTCAACTCATTATTGGCCCCTTGCTGGATATGCTGCTACGGAGAAAGTGCTGCTAATTGAAATCGTGTTTAAAGTACAATTCTCTTTAGGTTGGGAATTTTTCCTTTTTTTTTTGGCAGGGAATCACAACCCTGACCGCTGCAGACTGGACGGCATTCAAAAGCAAAAGAGCATCGCTGCATTCATCTCCTCGTCCTGTCAGTTTCACTAATTAAACCGCATTGCGCTTCTGTCAGCAGGCCTTGACGTGTCCTTTATTATTGAACGTAAGCGAAAATACAATAAACAAAAAAAAATACAAATTAAATGAAATAAGCAGAATTTTGGGATAATGTAACGAATACTCGAACGCTCTAAAATACATAATATAGTAGTAAAAGATTTTTTGAGATTTCAATGATAGAGTTCGTTCATGTTTAAATAAAAAAAAAAAAAATTATTGGAATATTTTGTTGTTAAAATCAGTGTTGATGTTTAACCAATTAGCTTCCCTTATTTCCTTTTTTATATCGATTTTTCTTTTTTAATTTACATTCATTACAACAACTCCCTTGGGTACCCTGAACTGAATCTGATATCGACATTACCCCCAGGCTAGAGTATGAAAAACAATTACGCCGTTAAATGAATTTTAATTAATTTCATTTGATAGTTTATTCTTCCCGACTTGTCCTTCACATGAGAACTTGTTGGAAAGGTTATACATAAAGGCAGCAATTTCGATTAAAATGCAATCCACAATCGCCTAGAATGACACAACCCAAGTTCAGAGCCCCTTAAGCCTTTCTTTGTGAAATTATGTACCCGTATACCACGTGCTGTAGTTCTCTTCGAGTCGTAAAATCTGTGCACACATAAAACTTGAGCAAACACAGCTTGAGGTTCTTTTTTTTGGTTATAAAACTTCCAGTCGAAATAAAAAGGTCAACATTGTGATTTCATGTACAGAGACGAGTTCTGGAGGCCGTTTCCGTTTCTTTCTGCACTTGCCTTTTCGGACGGATGAGGGCTTTTGGCCACCAAACTACATCTTACTTAGCAGAGAAACATACACAGTGACGTGTAACATGATATGTTGACATATATATATATGTATATCGATGTGTTTCTGTGTGTGTTCATGGGTGGTTCATGTGTGGGTGAATGCGAAATTCAATAGAAATCCCAAATATCTGAAGTGCTCTGATGGGTAAAGATGCTGGGCAACACCCCCACAAATTGCACATCCCACATCGCCCAACCCCCTTCCGTCTGCATCCATTTTCAACCTCGCTCTAAGTGTCAGTCATGGTGGATTAAGCAACTGAAATTGGGTTAGACATAGACTAACCTACACACACTCCCGCTCGCCCTCTGTCAAACAACTTCAATTTGCATGTGTTGGTAATCCCGCTATCTGAGACAACCCACTGACATGTAATTTCCAAGGATTATAAAGCTGTAAGCCCCACTTTGAGGACCTAATGCAACTCCATTACTGGGATCTGGTTAGATAAATACTCGCAGCTCGAACACTCTTCGGCGGCAAACAAATAAATTAATTCTCCCTCCCAAGTTCCATTATGTAAATTATTGCCCATCCGAAATCTTGAAAGCAACAATTTTTAACCGATTTGTCTTCAGGGGGAGGACTCGTGTGTAGCATAGATTTCATCCAACATGCTGCCAATCGACCGCAGCAATAAAAGTAAGGAAAGTAGAATAAAACTTGTACACTTTGATTTATCAGAGGGTGCTGAGTGAGTTACTAGAAACTGAAAACAGCCCCGTGAAAGCATTTAAAAAGTTGTGAGGAATACAAAAAATTTAACTTTTCGACCAGCAAAAATCAGAAAGAAAAAACTTTAAAAACTATACGAGAAAAGAACGTACGGAGTCGCTGTAAACGCGACTCTACTTTATACCCGTACTGGGGCCAGTACAATGTGATTTATGTGGAATTTTCCTTTATTTTTTTTACATTTTACATTTATTTGATGCATCTGTCATCTACAAATCTACATCAGTTCTCACAACAAACACACGTACACTGCACGAGACACAGAGCGTTCGAGTGTGAGTGTGAGAGAATCATTGGAGCAGCAACCCTCAAAAATAAATGTATATTTTTGTTTTGCTTCAGCGGCGGCCGGGGCGAGTCGCTGCTGAAAATTCATTTGATCATTGTGGCTACAATAATGATCCGATCTGGACAAATTCGGGGAATCTGGTAGATATGGTCATTTTCTACAATACTGCATTTTTTGGTTTTCTATCTTCAAAATTGTGGATTTTCGTCTTTTGTGGGGGCGGAAGGGCGGGGCGAAATTTTGAAATACACTTGAGGTTTGTTCAGGTTTGTATCACAGGAGTCTTGGCCAAAAGTTTGGATTTGCTCTAGCTCTTATAGTCTCTGAGATCCAGGCGACACAAAATACAAAAAAGCAAAACGACTCGATTTTGATTGTGAGGTGCTTTTGGGGATGGAGCGAAGTTTTTCGTATATTTTCCTCTATTGTGGCTATATTAATGATCCGATCCGATTCAGATTTGGGCCCCTGATAGATATAGGCTGTCTCTATGATTCTGCATTTTAGCTTTTTGTTATTTTTCAAAATTGTGGCCGCCACAGATGTGCGCCCTTTGTGAAGGGGCGGAAGTGGGCGGGCGAAATTTTGAAACACTAAGGCAGAGTGAGATATCACATCAGTCTGGATAAAAGTTTGGTTGCTCTAGCTCTTAGCCTTCGAGCAATGGGCGACAAAACAAGACGGACAGACGGACAGACGGACAGACGGACAGGGCAGCTCGGTTAAATACAATATACCCTTTACACTTCGAGTACGGGTAAAAAAAACTGCATTTGAAATGGTAGCCACAAGAGAGAAAACATTATCGCAGACAAGGGGATTTTGAGCCGAAGCTGATCTGAGGTGATTGGGGGTGCCATGGAACAGGTCCCTAGGAGCCGTAGGAATTGGACCGCACTCTGGTGGTTGAGTTACAAAGAAACAAAGTAAAGAAGGACTTTAGTTACGATGGAGAATTTGCTTCTTTTAGCTCAATAATATATTAAGACAGAACCGAAAACAATATTTATAGCACTTTTATAGCTTACACTTTTAGAACCTACAGAATTATGGAAAATGCGCCTGCTACAGCCAGCAGTGGTGATCATAGAACCACGCATCTGCATCCCCATAAAGAAGAGAAAAATGTGACTATCGATTCAGGTTGCATCCGATTAACACCTACAAATTTCTGCAATATAATGTTTTGTTGGAGCGGTTCAGCGGAAGTCCCAAATACTTACACTGGAGTATTTCAATTATGTATTTTTGCTTTCCGGACTGAGTCAATCTAAACAGGTTTTTCAAATGCTCGGCTCTATCGACATCCGAAAACCCTTCGTATCACGATATATGTACACTCACATATCACAAATCACAAATCGATCTACATTTCTAAATAAATAAATGAATGTATCTAAGCTTAAAATTAGAACAGAGGACTCATGAGATTATATTGCCCCCATAAAATAAACTACTTTTGCGGCAGTGCACATAATAAAATTGGTTAGAAAGACAAAATTTAAGCCAACTTACTTCAACTGAGAGCTTTCTCACTGAAAATTTCATTAGTTAAAAATCTGCCTTGCACATAATCCAAAACACGGATGTGGGGCCAGTTCTTTGGCCTAGCATATTTTATAGAGATTAAATTTTTTCTCCGAACATTTAAACGAAAAAACAGCAAAGCAGCAAAGGGCATAGGCAGCACATAATAATATTGGGTAGAAATATACAATTTAAGCTACTACTTAAAACTTTTGCCTTTAGCATGGAAGCGATTTTTCAGTAAAGACGTACCAATGACCTAAAAACCCTCAGACAAAAAACATTTTTCTCACTATGTCCAAGATTCCCAAAAGAAGGCAGAACTTAATTCAGACATTTAACAACAGAGCTGAGTAAACAAATATATCAGTTGCCATGGGATGTTTCTAGGACTGAGACATACTAGGAGTCATTAACCATTCTCGGCATGTTATTCCGCTACTCCCCCAAAATACCCCATCAGCAAGATGGAATCTCTTTTGTATGGTATACTTCTACGTGTCACCCAACATATGAGGCTGGGTAATTAAAGCAATGGGAAGGAGGAGCGCTGTTAACATGGCAGGCAATTTGTTGTGCCGACTAGACAGGAATGTGGGGGGAGTAGAAAAATGTAAAACACCAACAGGTCAGGTCGTACTCTGGTAAATTAAAGGAGTAGTGAGGTAGTACAAAAATGATTGATAGAAACGGAATATTTCGTTCTATACACGGAAATATTTTTTTTGTATGCCGTGGATCTCCCTTACAGGTATTTTAATAGTCAAAATGCATTTGCTCTGATATTAGATCCATGTCAGTTTTAAATAATTTCCCTCTACATCAGCTGCTCCCATACATGTTACAACAATTCGCATAACGAAGTTGTGTTTGTTCTGCACAATCGAACCACTAAAAGACATGTTCTGTTTGAACATCGAGCATGCTCGATGGCAACATGCTTTATTAGCAGTCATACGGAAAATTCCCGCTGTTATACAATTTTTTGAGCTCTTGTCTCTGTTAAGGGTTTGGAGGCTGTAAACAGTTTTTAACATGTCCTCCGATGAGAGTCACTTCAGTTCGTCGTGGATTCTGTAAGTGTGCGGTCTAGGGAGCGGATAAATCATAAAAGTTTGGCGAAATGAAATATTTGAATCGGTAATTGAAGAAGTGATAATTCGTAAGCATACGTATTATAATAAATTAAATCATCACAATACAAAAATTATGAAATATACGAAAATACAAAAAAAGGAATAATAATTTAAAAACCATCCCAAGGAGAGAAATTAATTTTAAGTGTGACGAAATGTCAAGTCGGTGAGAAATTTTATAAAATTGGAATTGTTCAAGTTTAAGCCAGTTCCCTCCATTATCTTAACGGAGAAGGGAAATTAAATAATCTTACAAAAATATGTAACAAATCAACGAAAATCACACAAGAAGAATAATAATTTAAAACCATGCCAGAAAGAGAATTTGATTTTATGTGTGACGAAATGTCAGTGAGAAATGTTATTAAAATTGGATTTATTCAAGTCAATACCAGTTCCCTACAATACCTTTAATGAAAGGGGGAAATTAAATAATCCTACAAAAAATACAACAAATCAATGAAAATTGCACAAGGGAATAATAATTAAAAACCATCCAAAAGTGAAATTAAATTTAATGTTTAACGAAATATCAGTGAGAAATATTATAAAAAATCGGAATTATTAAACCAGTTTCCTCCATTATAATGCATTATCTTAATGGAAAGTTAAATTAAGTATTCTTATACAAAAATTTAACAAATCTATGAATATCACACAAAGTTTAATTTTATGTGTATTGTATCAGTGAGAAATGATATAAAAATTATTCAAGTCTTAACAAGAATTCTCTATACAAGAATACCACACCCAAAAGCTCTGCCAGGGAGAAGTATTTCCATAGAGCTCTTTTGTATTTATTGAATATCGAATACTGCTGTCAGCAGCAGTGGGAGCCGTATCGGAGTTGGTTATTTCTTAACAAAATAAATAATAAATAATATATAATAATAATAATAATAATAAATAAATAAATCAATAAATATGAATTTAAATTGCGGAAAATGTTCCTCAACGTAAATAAATAAAGTAGTATCGCATATGGTTATGCCCGACTGGCTGCGCCAGTAAGTATGCAACGTTCGATTAATTCTTGAACTCACCCAAACTCGCCTAAATGAAGAGGATTTTTCTCTCTTAATAAATTTGCAACGAATAGAACGATAAACTTGTGAATCTAAGAAGTGTGTTCATTATTATAATTCATACGCAAGTTAAT